>VMDO01004698.1:0-121615 GCA_007922755.1 Pedetes capensis
ACAAATTCAAGTCTGTTACACAGTAAAAAATACTATACTCAAATAACTGATTCACTTTTAACTAGTATATAAAACTTGGTAATTAAATAGCTAAGTTGGCAAAAAATAATTCACTCATAAAGATACTAATTAAATGGAAGCAAATATCAACAATAAAAAACAATTTTCCAAGTTTGAATTAGAATAAACATACTACATAACAGTTGAGAAAGTGTGAAAAACTTGTACATTTAGTGTTCATTTTTGTGCTATAATTTGACTACTCTTTTGGATGACAATTTAGCTGTGTGTGTATGTATGTTTGTGTGTATATATATGCATATATAAAATATATATAATATATAATATACATATACTTGTTAATATAATACACACACACACACACACACACACACACTTGTTGTTGTTAGGTGCCATGGAGTTGGTGTCAGACTTATAGTGATCCTATGTACAACAGATAAAACATTATTGTCATGCATCTCTACTATTCCTAGGGTTCTCAATGGCTGATTATTTTTTTGGGAGTGAGTTGCCAGGTTCTTCTTCCAAGCCTACAGCATCTGGTGTTCCCAGGCAGTCTCGTATCCAAGTACTAACCAGTCCTAACTCTGCTTAGTTTCCTGGATCTGATGGGATTGGACACCACAGTGCTATGGCTGCAGGCCTGTGTGTGTGTATGTGTGTGTGTGTGTGTGTGTGTGTGTGTGTGTATAAATTCTACAAAAATACTCCATAAAAACACTATTGAATGAGAGTCTTAGTTTGGGGTACTTATTCAATAAATATTTCTAATGTAAAGTTAAATAGAACTCCCGAAATTCCTAGAATAACCACTGAAAAAACAGAAACCAAATATTTCTGTCACTTGAATGTTTGCATCCTCCCAAATTCATGTTGAAATCTAACCATCAATGTGATGATACCCTCAGGAGATGAGACATTTGAAAAGTGATTAAGCCTTAAGCAAGGAACCATTATGAATGGGAGTAATGCATTATAAAAGCGGACCTAGCCAGCCACCTTGTCTCTTCCACCATGTGAAGACATAGCAGAAGACATAGGCTATGAACCAGGAAAAACATCCTGGCCCGATATTTCATCCATGATTGCCTTCCTTTTGGACTTCCTAGACACAGAACTATGAGAAAGAAATTTCATTGTTTAGAAACTACCCAGGCTATAACATTTTGTTATAGTAGCCCAAACAGACTAAGCACCAAATATATAACCTCAAACCATTAGGGGAACAAAAGGAAAAATTAAATATAATTTAACAATCGGCCCAAAAGAAAGCAAGACAGTAGGAAGAAAACTTGAGTATAGAAAAAACTGAACTGAAAAAAGAAAAACACAAAACAAGACAGTAGAACAAATTCAAGTATATCTGTAATCAAAGTAAGTAAATCAAAATTTCCAATTAAAAAATACAAATAGGCCTTATTAAAACAAAATCCAAGAGCTATGGATGTGGCTCAGTGGTAGATAACTTGCTTAGCATGCAAAAGGTCCTGGGTTCAATCTCAAGCATGAAAAAAATTCCAGTCATATGCCATATCCAAGATGTGTTTCTGAATCATAACAACAAAGAGAGATGAAAAAATTCAATAAGAAATAATGCCTCCAGCAAACTTAAGTCTCCTTATCTATATAAAAATTTTAAAGTTTGTCTTTATGATAAAAATGCATAACCAGAAATAAAGTATGAATTTTTAGAATTTACAAATCCTCGATACATCTATGTATATAAAATTATAAAGCATGAATAAAAGATAACTATTATCTTCAGGGTGGTGACCAATTCCAGAATGAGAGGTGGGGACAGAGCAATGGTTGTACTACTATTGTCAGTAAGCGATGATATCTTGGGTTTTACTTATTATCTTTTATAAACTAAATATGTTATATATTCTCACCTTGCATGTGATATGTCATAAAATGTAATTAATAGAATTCATTTATATGTAAAAATTTGAAGGTATGAGTAATAGTCATCGAGATATAATAGAATGGTAGAATTCTTTTTCTGCTTTGCATATAGGTTGAAAATACTTTGAACCTTATCCTTACCCCATCCCAAAGCAACGTAGATTAAATACTAACATTATGGATATAGGTAAATGATATCTCTCTTATTAAATACTTTAAAAGAACTTGTAGAGTATAAGAATAAATTTTGCCAGTAATTGTTTTGGAAGTTAAAATTGATATCACACAGTTACAGAGACTAGAAAACAAAGATTAAGAATTGCCAAAAACGCAAAATGAGAGCCTAGAGTTTAATAATTCCCATACATTTTCTGATACAGTAAATATCAATATACACTTTTTTTCCTCACTTAAGCTTTACATCCTCACTATAAATAGATCAGAAAAAAACTATTCTGATCTACATATAAAGGACAGTGAGTGCAGAGCTGGGTTTTTAAAATAGAAATTGTTGAGGTAGATATATTTAATTTGTAATCACTAATATTAATAATTTTAATCATCACTATTTTATTTTTCTGAAAGCATTCACTTAGATATATACAATCTTTGTAATGGCATTTTGTTCATTTCAGTGGATGGCAGAAATCTCATTGAAGGACATTTTGCCTAAGGATATCATTGTTTTTTATTTTTCTCGGTACTTGAGTGTTGAACTCAGGGCCTCATACATCATCTTCTTTCTTTTTGAATTTTTTTTGTAAGTGTTGTACCACTGTTCTGCACCCCAGCCCATTTTTTATTTCTTTTGAGACAGGGCCTCACTAAGTCAGGAAGATTGCCTCTGGCTCAAACTCATGATACACCTGCTTCAGCCTCCAGAGTTGCTGATATTAGAACAATGGACCACCATGCCCAGTTAATCACTTGTTTTTTAATATTGAGCATGCTGCTATTCCTGTACAAATAATTACAGACTAGATAGGGACATATTTTTTTCACTTTCCTTCCACTAAAAAGGCTAAGGTAATATTGAGAAGATTTTAATATCCTACTGCTAAAAACAAACAATTTCTTATGGGAATAGATATCTTTCCACCTTATATTACTGAATTCCTGATTTAATTGATCTTGGATGAGTTAGGTGATAGATTATCATAAATAAAGTAAGAGCAAAAGGTTATGCTGTGTTGCTGTGTGGAATGGAGTTACAAGCATACCCTATTTAGGACTATTACTTTTGTGTTTATTTATTTGTCAGATGTATAGACTTTGACCTCTGTTCTGAGTTCAGTGCAGTAAAATCTTCCAATAAGTAAAAAATACAGAGTTCTAACAGAGCAATATAAAATATATTATGACCCCTAAGTAATTATGCTGTAATTCTGTTGGAAAAAACAACTTTATTCCTATTTCCAGATACTTGCCTTAAACTTCTGGGAAAAAGAAAACTATTCCTCTGAACTGAGATTATTTTGTTCTTGGCACATACTTAAAAATGACTAGTATTTCCTGCCCATTTTTAAAGAAGTGAGAATACATTAAACACACACACATGTACATACAAGCACTCACAGACTTCTATGCACACATACACATATGCATAGACATACATATATCTTTATGCTCAGACAGCCTTCTTATAAACACCCTAATTTTGTGAGTGCTCATTGGAAGCAAGGATGGCTAGAATGTATCTTTCATATTTCAGACATGTAGTCAGGAGAGACCAATACTTGGAGAAAGACATCATGTTTGAGAGAGTGTCAGATCACTGAAAAAAAGGAAAACCCTCCACTAGATGCACTGACACAGTGTCTACAACAATGGGCTTAAACATAAATAAGACCACATGCCTGGCACAGAATAAGGAAGTGTTTCGATCTGTTGTAACAGGGACCCTATGGGTTGGACTCGACTCAACAGCACCTAACAACAACAAGTCTTGTGAGTTTCACTTACATAGCTATAAGGTTTTATCATTTTTCTGAGTCTGAAAGGAATCACAAGCATTCAAACTGTGCATCGAGACAAAGGTAAAATGGTTAGTAGGGGTTTTATTTTACTTTTTGAGAAACATTTATGACTTCATAGAACAGGTAAATTTCATTTCAGATAAGAATAATTATTTCATTTTTACTTGTTGAATAGTCCTTAGCAAAGAATCAGTTCACGTACCTTCTCAATTGCAACAGAACCTTCAAAGAATCCTAATGGCCAAACATTCTATAAATAAAGAGAATTCTCATTGGTAGTATAACAATTATATTTGACTTTCATGTTTGTTGGTCAAAGAAATAAATGGACTTGGATGCTCCTCCCCAGAATATTGTACCAAGAATTTGTTTGCTTACCTGCCAGAATTTCTCCTTCTCAATGAGTGTGCTGAACTAACAGTAGAAGACAAAATAGAATTTCCATTTTACATTTTAAATAAATCATGTCCTTTCAGAAGACAGGGGAATGCCATATTTGATCCTTTAGGATCTTTTTCAGTGTAACTCTATAGAGCATGTACAATTCTCCAAGACTGTATTTACAGAGATCCAATCAATGCCTTCCCTTACGAGTCTCCAACAGCAAAATATTTGAGCCATCGGTCAGTTCATTCTATAAATAAACATAGTTAATGAATTTGGGCTTTATTCTATACAGTAGGAACACCACTTCCTAAGATCTGGATTTATTGATGCCATTCTGATCATAGGTTCTGTTCATCTTCCAGATATGTGACATGACCAATTTCAAAGAAATAATTACTACTGTAATTCACCAGCCTGGTAAAACACACCAAAAGATTAAAACTACTGAAGAAACAATGAAGAAAGATTTTAAACACTGACATCAATACAAACACAAATTTTGTTGCTAAGTGAAATATCCTCCCTAATAATAAAAGACAAATAATCTAGTAGCTAGCTAGACACCACTGATCAATAAGTCAACCATGTAAAACAAGAGTGTCAACAGAATCCAGTGTAAATGGAGGTTCTCTGAAGAAGCCACATCTGTGTTCAAGATCTTGAAGACTGATTGACTGGATCATCATGATTATGGGGAGAGACAATATTGCAGACCAGAGTCAAATTATCTTGGACTATTTTTAGTCTCTTTTAATATCTTTTTGTTACCAGCATTAGTTTCATTTATTACCAACCTCTGTATCTGACCTAACGTCCTTTGGACTACTAGGTAAAATTTTGGTATATATTTAACTTAGCAGATCTCTGGCTCACACCAACACTAAAACTATTATTTCATTGGCTCGAATTTATAAACACCATGATTTTTTTCTAGTTTGTCAACTTATGTTTTTCTCATTTTTCACTTTCAAGTAGGAAATCTGATAATGGTTCTAGAAAATATTTTGACTTTTAATTTTACCTTTTTCATAGCCAATAGTTAATCTAATTTTTCCAAACAATAATTATTGTTGTTGTTAGGTGCCGTCGAGTCAGTATCGGACTTATAGCAACCCTCATAGGGTTTTCAATGGCTGAGTGCTTCGGGATTGTCTTGGGAGTGGATTGCCAGGCCCTTTTCCCATTTTTGCGGTGCTGGGAATTGAACTTGGGGCCTCAGAGACTGCAGCGCAGCGCTCTACCCACTGAGCTAAATCCCAGCAATAATAAATAATAAATAATAAATAATGAATTTAATATATAAATATATAAATAAATATATATATAAATATATAAATATAATAAATATCTTAAATAATCATTAGGATACAAAAAGTTAGGAATAATTAAGGTGGTTAGCACACAATTGAGAAGTTTACAGCCAAAGCAAAAACACCATAAAAGTAAACAAAACACAGTTGACAGATCACTACTTAAAGCAATAATAACCTTTGATCCTTAGTCTCTGGGTAGAATGTTTTGGTAGTCTAGGATAAAGGGAAGGAACATTGGGAATTTTTTAGCATAACGGCTTTATTCAGATATAATTCGCATGACACACACTTTCCCTTTTTAAAGCATGCACTTTAATGTATTTAAGTATATTCGTAGAGCTGTATAACTATAACTATAATCAATTTTAGACATTTTCATTCCAAAAAGAAATCCTGTACCAGTTCACAGTCATTTCTCATTTCCCCTAACTTCTAGTCCTACACCACAGAGAACCTACTTCCTGCCTGAATAGACGTGTGTATTCTGGACATGTCACAAACATGGACTCATACAGTATGTAGCATTTTGTGACTGGCTTCCTGCATTTAGTAGAATGTTTCCTAGGTTTACCTATGTTTTAGAATGCTTGTTTCCTCATTCTGCCAATTGGTTAATAATATTGAGCTGTACAGACACACCATATTTAATTTATCCATTTACAGTTTACAGACATTTTCATTGTTTCTACTTTGGGATATTATTAACAATGTTGTTATGAGTATTTATATCAAGGTTTTGTGCGACTATATATTTCATTTCTTTAGGGTATTGTTGATTCATAATTCCATGTTTAACATTTTGAGGAACTGATAGACTGTTTTTGAAAGTGACTTTATCATTTTACATTTCCCCCTAGCAGTGTTTGAGGACTTCTACACACACACACACATATACTCACTGCATCCTTTTAAACATATTATCATCTGTCTTCTTTATTATAGCCATCCTAGTAAGTATGATGTGGTATCTCATTGTGCCTTTCATGTGCATTTCCCTAGTGGCTAATGATGTGTGTATCTTTTCCTGTGCTTATTGGCCATTTGCATAACTTCTTGAGAGAAATGACTTTGTCTAATTCTTTAAATGGATTATCTTTTCATTATTGGCTTGTAACTGATTATATATTTTACATACAAACCTTTCATCAGATATTCTAGCTGCAAATATTCTTTCATTATGTAAATTATATTTATACTTCCTTGATAGTATTCTGTGAAGCGCAAAGGTTTGAAATTTCATGAAATACAATTTATCTTTTTCTTTTGGCATTTATTCTTTTATATACATAAGACCTGCCTAACCCACATAGAGATGCCTGCAGCTATAGCCCTGTGGCATCCGATCCCATCAGATCTCGGAAGCTAAGCAGGGTCAGGCCTGGTTAGTACCTGGATGGGAGACCGCCTGGGAACACCAAAAGCTGTAGGCTGGGAGAAGGACCTGGCAACCCCCTCCCAAAAATCAATCTGCCATTGAAAACCCTATGAACAGCAGAGAAGCACTGACTATAGTGTTTCCCCTATTGTACAGAGGGTCGCTATGAGTCGGATACCAACTCGACGGCACCTAACAACAACAACAACAACCCACATACAATTTACTCTTACATTTTGTAAAGATTTATCATTTTAACTTGTATGTAGGTCTCTGACCTATTTTGAATTCTATTGTGTATTGTTCATTTAATTTCATCTTTTTGCTTGTAGATAGCCAGTTGTCCACATGCCATTTATTGATTACTATTTTTTTTAACTTATTGATTTGTCTTGCTACCCTTGTTGAAAACTGATGATCATAAAGGTAAATGTTTATGTTGTACTGTCTTGGTTCTGTATTACTAAATGTATGTATTCTAGGCCAGTAGCCTAGTATAACTTAATAAGTTTTGAAATCAGGAAACCTTGGTCTTTTTAAAGATTATTTTGGTTATTGTATGTCCCCTGCATTTCCATTGACATATTAGTATCAGATTAGTAATTTCTGAAAAATAACCAACTGGGATTTTGATGGGATTGCCTTGACTCTATACATCACTTTAGGAAATAATGGCATCTTAACAATTTGAGTCTTGTTACTCATGAACAATTTCTTTCAAAACTGTTTTGTAAGTTCCCATAGTATATGTTTTATACTTTTTTTGGCAAAATAACCTTATTTTATTACCTTGGATACTATTATAATTACAGCATTTTTCTTAATCTAAAGACTGTTCTCGTCTATTGTCTAGATAAATGTGATTTTTATATATGTGCCATGTAACTTTGTTGAATGTGTTTACCAGTCCTAATGGTTTTTGCAGTTATGTATAGCCTGAAGATTTTCTACCTACAAAATCACTTCATCTGCAAATATAGTTTTACTCCTTCCTTTCCAAACTGGATATTTTTTCTCATGTCTTAATTACCTTGGCTAGAACTTTCAGTGAAGTGTTTATTGGAAGTGGCAAGAATGGACATCCTTATCTATATCCTGATCTTAAGGGGAAAGCACTCAGAAGTCTTTCACAGTTAAGTTTAATATTAGCTGTGGGTGTGTCATGGATGACTCGTCCATGTAAGGTAGTTTACTTCTGTTACTAGTTTGATAAATGTTTTTATCATTAGAGGATATTGGATTCTGTCAAATTCTTCTCTGAGTTTATCAAAATGATCATGTAGTTTTGTCCTTTGTTCCAATATGGTATAATACATTAATTGATTTTAAGATATGAAACTGATGTTTGAGATATTTTGAAGAGATATAAAAACCAAGTAATATTAATGTATGCATTCAAATAGTAGTAAATGGAAAAAGCTATTCTTGAAAATGGTCTCCAGCCATACCACTGTGGCATCCAATTCTGTCAGGTCTCAGAAGCTAAGCAGGGTCGAGCCTGGTTAGTACTTGGATGGGAGATCACCTGGGAATACCAGGTACTGTAGGCTTGAGGGAAGGACCCATCAACCCACTCCCAAAAAACAATCACCCATTGAAAACCCTATGAATAGCAAAGAAGCATTGACAATAGTGTTTCATCTCTTGTACATAGGGTCACTATGAATTGGATACTGACTCCATGGCCCCTAACAAAAATACTTCATGAAAATAGCTATTCAAGAAAACGAAAATTCTACAATATTTTAAGTTAGTCATGTCAAAACAGTTCTTAATTCTTATAATATCAAATTTTTTCCTTGGTAAATTGATCTTATAATTAAGTAATATTTAAGAAATTTAGACAAGAAGCCAATTTTAATATGTTAAATTAGCAATGCCAAACAACTAACAGATTCATGTATATCCACTATACTAAATGAATTATTCTTAACCTAGTAAGGGAAAAATGTTGTAAGTTTTAGATTAATGTTAAAATAACCACAAAATTGACTGATGAACATACAACTCTCGAATAAATAAGGAGTAACACCATGTTTCTATATACTGAGAAGATACTAATAAATTGAAATGCATATCATTCTAAAAAATGAGAATTTTTTTGAAACATGCTAAAATAAAGGTGAAGCACAATTAAAGATGGGTTGGGATTTAGCTCTCTTGGTAGAGTGCTGCACTGCAGTCTGTGAGGTCCCGAGTTCAATTCCCAAGGCTGCAAAAATGGGAGAAGGACCTGGCAATCCACTCCCAAGGCAATCCAGAAACAGTCAGCCATTGAAAACCCTATGAGGGTCGCTATGAGTAGGACACAACTTGAGAGCACCTAACAACAACAACAACAACACTTAAAGATAACCAAATGGGATTTTTTTAAGTTGAAAGAGATTAATGTTGAAAAATTAACATAAAGAGATATTAAAATGCCAGGTGCAGTGGCTTATACCCGTAGTCCCAGAGACTTGGGAGGTGGAGGCAGGAGGACTGCAAGTTGGAGATCAAAGGCAGTCTGCATAATTTAGCGAGACCCTGTCTCAAAAAGTAATAAAATGAGCTGAGTGTGCAGCTCAGTGGTATAGCACTTATAAAGCATGCAAGCATGAGGCCCTCGGTTTAACTCCCAGTACTGCAAAAATACATAATAATAATAATAACAAAAGTTGTTAGTTAGGTGCCGTCAAGTCGGTATCCAACTCATAGTGACCCTCATAGGGTTTTCAATGGCTGACTGTTTCGGAATTGCCTTGGGAGTGGATTGTTAGGCCCTTCTCCCATTTTTGTGGTGCTGGGAATTGAACTCGGGGCCTCAGAGACTGCAGCGCAGTGCTCTACCAACTGAACTAAATCCCAGCAATAACAAAAGAGAGTGTATTAAAATATCCTCCAAAGCTTCAGATAGTTGAATGGTATAGTATTAGTAATGAAAAAAAAATAACAGGTTATGATAGAATTTTTTTAAATGTAAGAAAAGATAATTTAGTATATACTTGAGGCATTATTTTAACTCATATGAATTAGCTGATAAATTGTGTTGGACTATTTCACAAACCATTTGAAAAAAATTAAGCAAATTTATCATATGTCCCATATAAAAATTATAACGAATTGTTTAAATTAATAAAAATTTTAAATAATATGTAAAACAGGCTTTGTCAAAAGAATGTCTTTTTCACTGTGGAGGTGGTGTTGCCCAAGGGCATGTTTTCTCTTCCTAACTGTCATATGTTGCATTGATTTGTAAACCTAATATGGCTAAATGTCCTTCCCTACTGCTAACTCTCCAATCTACCATGAGGACACAATTGACATTCTCTCTATAAGCCCAAGTCCTTCTTTTGGAATAAAAATGAAATTTCCCAAGACAAAGAAAAGTTTGTCTTTACTAGGAAGACCCTTGGTGGTATATACTTACATTTTTTCATAATCTACCTATCACTTTAGGTTTTCGTTCTTTCTTTTTTTTTTTTTCAGTCCTCAGTGTTGCATCTACTAGGCAAGTACTCTACCAGTGGGCTGCACTCCTAGCATCTTTCTTATTTTTTGAAATAGGGCCTCATTAAGTTGCTCAGGCTGCCTCTGGCCTTGACCATTTGATCTGTAGCCTCTTTATTCACTAGGATTACAGATGTAGTCAACTGTGCCCAGTCTATTAAAATCTTACCACTGCTTTATGCTTTTTCTCTAAACTTGAAGACAAATATTGAAAGAAGCTTACCTACAATAGCACAAACTAGTGGTACAAATAAGAACATAGGAAAAATGTATTTTATTTAGTTTTTTCTCTTAGCAGTTTTCCCCTTGGTCAAGGGCATAAATTATTCTATCCTCCTCTCCTTTTATTAGATAACCAGATAATGGTTAATCACTAATTTATAGAATGTACACAAAGCCAGAACCTATAGTTTTAACATATGCCCTTAAATTTAAAAGGAAGCATGACCATTTCAGTATGAAACATTTTTAAAAACACTAATCAGAACATAAAATAATTATTAAGCAATGATAGGATACTCTACAATTACAATTTTTCTAAATGATATGCTGCTTTAGTACTTAATAGAAAGTGCATTTAGAAATAAGATCAAATTTGCATATTTCTACCATACATGCTAATGGTACTTATTATTACTTTCTGTTTGGGTCTTGTTTTCTTCCTTACCTTTGTCCAAAACTTACTATTGGAACACACACATTGGTTTTAAGCTCTTAATCCTAAAAGGTAATCAAAGAGAATACCTGGTGCTGTATGCTTGACAGTAGAACCCTGCAACTCACATCCAAATGAATCACTCATTGAGAACTCTATGAATACCAGAGAAACACTGACATAGTGCTGGGCATGGCACAGTGTCAGGTAGTGTGACGTTGTACTGTTGTACATAGGGTCACTATGAGTCAGACCAGATTTGACAGCACCTCACAACAAAAAACTCAACCAGGCATGGTGATGCATGCCAGTGATCCCTGTGACTCAGGAGGCTGAGGCAGTAGGATCACAGCTTTGAGAACAAAGGCAGCCAGCCTATCTCAAAATACTTTTTAAAAAATGACTAGGGATGTAGTTCAGTGGTAGAGTACTTGCCTAGTGCAAGGCCCTAGGCTCAATCCCCAGTACAGTAGACAACAAACAAATAAACTTACCTAAAATGTCTATGAAATAATTATCTGTGAATTTGAAGCCTAAATTGATTTTACTAGAGTCAGGATATGAAAGTTTTACTCCAAGGTGATATTCCTTTTTTTAACTATGTTTTAATTGTTATTGTTGATGTTGAGTTGAGTCTGACTCATAGTGACCCTCATAGGGTTTTTAATGGCTGATTGTTTTTTATTAGTAATGTTTAATGTACAACTTAATAGGTCTCATTATGACATTTCCATACATGCATTTCATTGTACAATGCCCATGTTAACTTCCCCCTTACCATCTCATGACACCCCTCCTCCATTCTTTTCCTCCTTACCAATGGTCTCCTTTCTACTTGCATGTCTTTCTTGTGAGTATATCTCTCTATATCTTTACATCACAATTTTGCCATAAGGGCAACATATATGATTTTTTAAAATTTTTCTCTCATTACCCTTTCTTCTTGCCCTATTTTTAACATCCATTATCTTGCCTTTCTTAGGTCCCATCTACTTTCACGATCTACATATTTTAATAATGAAAACATATTGAAATCTAACATCCACATTTGAAAGAAAACATGCAATATTTATCTTTCTGGATCTGGCTTAATTCCCTTAAAAGGATGATCTCTAGTTCCATCCACTTTCCAGCAAATACCATAATTTTGTCCTTCTTTATGGATGAATAAAACTCCACCATATATATATATATATATATATATATATATATATATATATATATATATATATATCACAATTTCTTTATCCCAACTCATCTGTTGATAGATACCTAAGTTGATTCTATATTTTGGCTATTGTGTGAACAACACTGCAATAAACATGAATAAGTAGGTGTCTCTATGGTATATTGACTTATATTTCTTCAGAAAGCCCCATCATATGGCAGTTCTATTTTTAATTTTTTGAGGTACTTCAATATACTGATTTCCATAGTGGTGTAAACAACCTGCATTCCCACCAGCAATGTATGCAGGTTCCTTTGTCCCCATATCCTCGACAGCATTTGTTGCTATTGTTTTGTTGATGGTAGCTATTCTGACTGGAGTGAGTTGGTATCTCAGTGTAGGTTTCATTTGCGTTTCCCCAAAGGCTAAGGATGTTAAACATTTTTTTCCATATGATTGTTGACCATTTGTATTTCTTCTTTTGAGAATTCTCTGTTCAGTTCTTTCACCCATTGTTTGACTGGACACTTTGCTTTCTGTGCTTAATTTTTTGAGTTCTTTATATATTCTACATATTAACCCCCTGTCTGATATATAGCTGACAAAGATTTTCTCCCATTCTGTAAGATATCTCTTCACTCTGCTGATTATGTCATTTGCTGTGCAAAAGCTTTTTAATTTCATGCAATCCCATCTGTCCATTCTTGCTATTGTTTCCTGTGCTTTTGGAGTCCAATTCAGAAAGTCCTTGCTTATGCCTATGTCTTGAAATGTTTCTCCTATGTTTTCTTCTACCAATTTTAAAGGTTCTGGTTTTACATTAAGGTCTTTGATCCATTTTAAATTGATTTTTTTTGTATAAAGCAAGAAAGATGGATCTAATTTCAGTCTTTTACATGAGGATATTCAGTTCTCCCAGAACCATTGGTTGAAGAGGGTGTCTTTTTTCTGACAAATATTTTTGGTACCTTTGTCAAATATCAAGTGGCTGGAGCTGCATGGATTTATTTCACAATCCTCTGTTCCATTGGTCTACATGTCTGTTTTTGTGCCAGTACCATGCAGTTTTTGTTAGTATAGGTTTATAGTATAATTTGAAATCAGGAATTGTGATGCTCCCTGTGTTGTTCTTTCTGCTCAGGATTCTTTTACCAATTTGAGGTCTTTTGTACTTCCATATGAATTTCAAGATTGTTGTCTCTAATTCTGTGAAGAATATCATTGGCATTTTGAAAGAGATTGTAATAAATCTGTAGATTGCTTTCAGTAATACAGCCATTTTCACAATATTACTTCTTCTAATCCATGAGCATGAGAGATCTTTCCATCTTTTGGTGTCCACTTCAATCTCTTTCTTTAGTGTTTTAAAGTTTTCATTGTAGAGGTCTTTCTCTTCTTTAGTTAGGTTTATTCCCAGATATTTTACTTATTTTGAAGCTATTGTGAATGAAACTATTTTCTTGGTTGCTATCTCTGCCTGATGATTATTGGTATAAAGAAAAGCTACTGGTTTTTGCATCTTAATTTTGTATGCTGCTACTTTGCCAAAAGTGGTTATTGGCTCTAAAAGTTTTGGGGTGTAGTCTTTAGTGTCTTTTAAGTATAGGATCATATCCTCTGCAAATAGAGATAATTTGACTTCTTCCATTCCTATATGGATACACTTTATTTTTTCTCTTTACTTATGGCTAGGACTAATAGCTCAATTACTACATTGAATATCAGTGGAGATAGTGGACACTCTTGTCTTGTTCCTAATTTTAGGGGAAGTACTTTCAGTTTTTCTTCATTTACTATGATATTGGCTGTAAGTTTTTCATGTAATTCATTTATTATTTTGAACTATGCTCCTTCATTTCCTAGTTTCTTGAAGGTTTTTATCAGAAAAGGATATTGAAGTTTATCAAAGGCCTTTCTGTGTCTATTGATAGAATTATGCGGTTTCTGCTTCTGAGTCTACTATAATACTGTATTAGTTTTATTATCTTGTGGATTTTGAACCAAATTTGCTTGAAAAACAAATTGATCATAATGATGGTCTCTTTTGTATGTTGGTAAAGTTGATTTGCAAGTATTTTACTAAGGATTTTTATATCTAAATTCATCAGGGATATTGGTCTATAGTTTTCCTTTTTGAATGTATCCTTTGGTTTTGCTGTCAAGGTAGTACTGGCTTCACAGAATGAGTATGGTAGTCTTTGTTCCATTTATATTTTGTGGAATAATTTGGGGCACATTGGTGTTAATTCTTTTCTAAAGGTTTTGTTGTATTCAACAGTGAATCCATCTTGCTGTGGGCTTTTCTTTGTTGGAAGACTATTACTGCTTTAATCTCAGTGTTCATTATAGGTCTATTTAAGTTGTTTATATCCTCTTGACTTAATTTTGGCAGACAATATTTGTCTAGGAATTTATTAATCTTATCTAAGTTTTTCAGATTTTTGGAATAGAATTTCTCAAAAGTATTCCCTAATGGGTCTCTAGATTTTATTGGTATCTGTTGTAATGTTCTCTTTTTTATCTCTATATTCTTGATTTGAGGCTTCACTCTTTTTCCTTTTGTTAGTTTGACTTAGGGTTTGCCAATCTTATTTATCTTTTAAAAGAACCAGTTCTTTATGTCATCAATTCTTTCTATTGTTCTTTCAGTCTCCATTTCATTAACTTTTACTCTGATCTTTATTATTTCTTTCCAGCTACTGGTTTGGGGTTTCATTTGTTGTTCTTTTTCTAAGAGCTTGAAGTGCATCATTAATTTATTTATTCGAGCCTGCTTTTAATGTAGGCATTCAGCACTATAAATTTCCCTCTTAGAAATGCCTTTGCTGTATCCCAAAGTCCTGATAGGTGTGTTTTCATTTTCGTTTGATTTTAGGTATTTTAAAATTTCCTTTCTGATTTCTTCAAGTACTCAGTTGTCATTTTCCAGCAGTTGTATAGTTTCTGTAATTTCTCTTGCTGTTCATTTCTAGTTGTATTGCATTATAGTCTGATACATAAAATTATTTAAATTTTTCTGTATTTGTTAAGACATGATTATGGCCTAACATGTGATCTATTTTAGAGAAAGGTCCATGGGGATTCTGTGAAGAATATGTATTCTGTAGCTTTTGGATGGAATATTCTATACCTATCTATTAAGTCCATTTGATAAATTATGGTGTTTTACTCTGAAGTTCTTTGTTGATTTTTTTACCTAGATAGTCTATCTATTGATGAGAGTGGGAAATTGAAGTCACCAACTATTATTTATCTGGAACCATCTGTCCCTTTAAGTCCAGTAATTTTTTTAAATGAAGTTGGGTGCACCATTATTTGGTGAATATGTATTCACAATTGTCATACCTCCTCGGTCAGTTGTTCTCTTTATTGAGTAACCTTTTTTGTCCCTTCAAACTAGTCTTAATTTGAAGTCTATTTTGTCAGATATAAAGATGACTACAATTCCTCTTTACTGTGATTTCCAATTGCTTGGTATACCAATTTCCACCCTGTCATTTTTTAGTATGTGGGTGTCCTTGCCACTGAGATGTGTTTCTTACAGACAATAAATTGTTGGATATTTTTAAAATTCAGTCGATTCATATATGTTTTTTAATTGGAAATCAAGACCATTCACATTTAGGGTTATTGTTGAGAAATGTTTGCTGGTTGTTGGGTTACATGTTTTCTTGTTAGGTCATAAACTATTTGTTCCTTTTTACTCCCTATTTACATTCTGGGTTTGCTGATTGTTTGAGTTGGACATGAAAAATTCATTCCTAATTCTCTTTAGTTTGTGTGTTCTTCCCATGAAGTTTATTCTTTCCTATTATCTCCTAGTGAATACTGTCTTTCTTCATCCTGTGTGTGTAGGATTCCTTGAAGTATCTTCTACAGTGCTAACTTGGTGGTCATGTATTGCTTTAGTGTGTGCTTGTCATGAAATGCCTTTGTTTCTCCATCCATTTTAATTAACAACTTTGCTAGATATAATAATCTTGGTTGGCAATTATTTATTTCTAGGACTTGAACTATATCTTTCCATCCTTTCTTATAGTTTGGGGTTTATGCTACATGGTTGGATGTAATTTTGTTGGATTTTGTTTTGTAAGTACGTTCATGTCTTTCTCTTGCAGCTTTTTATATTGATTCTTTGTTCTGCAATCTTGGCATTTTAATTATGTGTCATCAGGAGGTTCTTTGCAATGTCTGATGTTTTAAACACACCTTATGGTTGGATATCCACTTCTTTCCACATTTTGGGGATTTTTCTGCTATAATTTCACAAGGTAAGTTTTCTATGCATTTAGTTTTCATCACAGTTCCTTTTTATATCTCATGTATTCTTAAATTTAGTCTCTTGATCATGTTCCAAAGTTCTTGAAAATTGCAGTCATGTTCTTTCAATTTTTTTTGTTGATATCTGAATGTAGTATTTCCTCAACCTTATCTTCCATCCCTGCCTGATATACGAATAAGATATCTTCTGCTTCATCTAGTCCACTGGTGATACTTTCCACTGTGTTTTTTATTTGGTTTATTGAGTTCATCATTTCTGTTTGTTTGTTTTTTCAAAATTTCAATTTCCTTGATAAATTTCTCATCCATTTTACTGACTTTGTCTTCTACATTGTTATCTCTCTGACCAAAGTCCTGTATTGATTTCTTTACCTCATTCATTTGCTTCTTTGTGTGCTCTTTGAAGTAATTAATCATTTTTACAAGTAAACTTTTAAATTCTTTGTCTGACATTTCCATTATTTCAGTATCTTTGGATTCAGTGGGTAAAGAGTCATGGTTTCTTGGAGGAAATGTGTTGCCTTAATTTTTCATGTTTCTACTATTTCTGATTTGTGATTTGTGCATCTGTAGGGGTGGATATCATTTCCCACTTTATTTGGGGGTCTTCTTAGTGAGCACTTTTTTCTTGAGATAACACTCTCCAGTACCTGACCCAGAAATGACAACAAATCATAATAACAGTTACAATATTTGAGCAAACCAGATATAGAAACAAACTTAAAATCATTTAATTCCAACTGCTGTGCCACCAATGTCCATATAACAGAGAATGGCAATAATAATATTCTGTAACCTATGAGGTGATAAAATTTTTAGTTTGAAGGCATAAGTAGTATTTGCTGAAATACAAAGGGAGCAAGAAAAAAGGTAGACAGGAAGATGTCTAAAGGGTGAAGTAAAAGAAAGGAAAAAGCCTAGAAAATAAAGAATGTTAGAAATGGGGAGGGAAAGGAGCTAAAGATAAAAATAAATGATTGCATGATAACAAAAAGATATACAGACAGAGTTAAGTAAATGTAAGCAGAGCAATAGTAAGCCTAACAACAAATAGAGAAAGAAGGATGCAGAGAGGCTTAAAAAGATAGAAAAGAAATAAAGAAGAAAAAATATAGAAATTACATTAGGAAAATGGAAGTGAGGAAATGAAAATCAACAATGAAAAGATGATAAACATAAAACAAAAAGAAAAACTGGAAACAAAACAAAATATGGCAGACACCAATTTCCTCCCCTAAAACTTCAGTGTCTCTGAGAATTGAGGCAAGAGGATTTTGAGCCCTGGACCTATGTAGCCTGTGAAATTCAATGTAATCTTGTTGCCAATCAAAATTAATAAAAAGTCTAGGAATACAACACACTGGCACTGCAATTATCCTAGAATAGTAGAAAGGAAAAAAAATTAAAAAAAAAAAAAAGCAAACACAAACACAATCCTTTCCATAAAAAGAAAGAAAAAAAAAGAAAAACGTAAGAAAGAAGTAAAAGTTTAAAAAAAGAAGAAGAAAAGAAAAAAAATACTGGAGTACCTTCTTTCTGTGATCTCTAATTTTGGAGTCTGTTAGGTGGAGATAGTGGCCAATTAAGTGTGGAGTCTTTTTATATGACCATGGCTCAGAGTTGATAGTCTCCATAGTTCCCCTGAGGAAATGGAATTCTCTCCTCTCCCCAGCAGGTGAGGCTTGCTTCTGAGCAACTTTCCCAAGCTACTGTCTAAACAAGTCCGTGGAAGAGTTCAAGGGCTGCAAGAACTATGAGTTTATCCTGTGGGTTTGCAAGTCTGACAGCCAGGGCTATCTGGCTTACCTCCTTGGATGAGGGCTGTCTTCCTCTCTCTCACTGGAAGTCATGGCTGGAGAAGTGTCCTGATTAGTCATTCTCACTGTTACGCTCTGTTCTGCTATCTGGGACCAACCGACAGTCTCTTTTGGGGTATCTGTGCTTCTCTAGGCCTTTTCTCCAGGCATTCTTTCAGTGGGAAAGACTCAATTTCTTCCTATTCTAATTTATTTGGTTTATTACATCATGTAGAGGCTGTTGTTAACCTGCCATCTTAAACCAGAACTCTGGCATTCCTTTTCTTTTTGTTCCTTTATTAGTAAATGATGATGAGGTACAGAGTAACACAGTATTATTTTTTTCTGTTACACATCCTTACACCACTTCTGGCAAAACTTTCATCAACTCACAAAGTTTATGCAGCCTTAGGACTAGTATGTAGCAAAATTCACATGCAATCATTTGTACATCCTTATTTGTGAAGTAAAACCATAGGAGGCACTGGTTTGATTAAAAGGCAAGTACATAATAATGGAGAGATACAAATCCAACTTAGAATGGATCACTTATTCTTAAATATTTCTCTTTATGATAGATTTTGAAAGTCATGACAAGATATTCCACTGATTCTCTGTTGTTTGAAGGTTATGATAATTTGAAAGGAAGAACAGTGCTAGGATCTCTGCTAGAAAGTAGACACACATAAACAGGTGTTCATGCACACTTGCACACACCTGTACACACACATGCATATACACTTTCTAGTGGAATGTTTTACATAACTTCACCTTTCACTTTGATTTTAACATTTCTTAACTTAATTCCAAGATGCTGTTTTCTTTGATGCCATGGTATTTTCAGTTGTATCAAATGGGTATGACAGCTAGATATTGAATAAAGGCGTCTAAAAGAATTTGTGATTTTGAATTATGGTGCTGGAAATGAATATTGAATATGCCATGGACTGCCAAAAGAACCAACAGATCTGTCCTAGAAGAAGTGAAACCAGAGTGCTCCTTGGAAGCAAGAATGTCTAGACTAAGTCTGATGTATTACATGTTTTCAGGAGGGATCAATCCTTGGGAAAGGATATCATGTTTGGAAGAATGTCAAAACAATGAAAATAAAGAAGACCCTCAACTAGATGGATTGACACAGTGGCTGCAACAAAGGACTTAAGCGTAAAAAAGATAGTGTGGCTGGCACAGAGACAGGTAGTGTTTCTTTCTGTTGTTCATAGGGTCTCTGAGTCCTAATTCAATGGAACCTAATAATAACAACATTTTCTTTGAAGTGGGTTTGTTCTTTCAAATGGCATACTCCTATATTTTTAACTTTCAATGTTCATAGACTTGGAAATCTACATTGGAAAAGAAATATTAATTCTATTAACAAAAATTTTTCAATAAAACTACATGGAAAAGTTGGGCTCTGTGGTACATGCCTATAATCCTAGAAACTCAAGAGGCTGAAGCAGGATTGTAACTGCATGACTTGAAGCAGCCTGACCAACTTAGCCATACCCTGACTCAAAAAAATAATAAAATAACAAGAGGTTGATAGTGCACCTCAGTGATGGAGCACTTGTCTAGCATGTGTGAGGTCCCCAGTTCAATTCTCAGTGCAAAAACCAACCAACCAACCAAACAAACAAAAAACCTAAGTAAAATAACTGAGTTATATTGCCATTGTAAATACATTTTTAAAATATTAATTACATTGCATGTCTATGTATTCCTGGAAACACTAAATAATAAAAAGAAAAGGCAGAAGTCTCACTTTTCATCTTTCATGCAATAGTATCTTTGTAAATGGAGAAATTTATCTAGTTTTCCTTCCTTTCTACTGCTTACTGTCAAAATCAGATTAAATGAAACAGGCTGGGATGTAGCTCAATGATAGTGTACTCAGCATATGCAGGGGCTTGAGTTTGATTCCCAACACCACAATTGATCAATCAATCAAAAACTGACAAAGTAGTCTCCATCAAAATTGAAAAATTCCCATCAGAAAACATCATCAACAAATAAACAAATACACTATAAAATGGAAGAAAACACCCATGACATAAACACCTAATAAGAATTGTTTTTCATAGTATAGAACATCAATAGTTCAATAATAAAAAAATGAATAGCCCCAAAACAAAATGGAGAAAAAACTTGAATAGACTCTTCTCAAAAGAATATTCAGAATAGCCAAGAATCACATAAAAAGTGGTTAATATATTGTTGTTGTAAGGTGCCATTGAGTTGGTGTCCAACTCCAAGTGACTATGTAAAATAGATGAAACACTATTGTTGTGCTCCTGTGCTATTCATAGGGTTTTCAATGGCTGATTGTTTTGGGGAGTAGATTGCCAAGTCTTTCTCCCAAGCCTATAACACCTGGTAATCCCAGGAGGTCTCCCATCCAAGTACTAACCAGGTCTGACCCTACTTAGCTTCTGAGATCTGATGGGATCAGATGCCACAGTGGTATGGCTGCAGGCTGTTTAATATATTAGACTCAGGGAAGTGTAAATTAAAACCACAATCACATATCACTACCCATGAAAATGGCTAAAATGAAAGATAATGAGAATCTTTAATGGTAATAAAAATGTAGACAGAATTGCCATACATTGCTGATACTAAGGCAAAATGTTGAATCTATGGCCTGGTGTAGATTGGAGAGATCTTAGGAAAAGAGACAGAGAGAGATCGGATCCCAATTCTTGCTACAATCATAGAAAGAATTCAGAGATGAGAGAAAATAAGGAATTGGGAGGAAACAGTTTTTATAACAAAGAGAAAGTACACACTACATGGATGACAGTGGGCATTCTCAGAATGAGTAGCACCTACTGGTGTTGGACATCTCATCTTACAGGCAAGTATAATGAAAGGGAGGATTATTCATTACCCAGGAAGAGGTTTGGGCTGGGATTTAGCTCAGTGGGTAGAGCACTGCACTGCAGTCCCTGAGGCCCCGAGTTCAATTCCCAGCACCACAAAAATGGGAGAAGGACCTGGCAATCCACTCCCAAGGCAATCCCGAAGGACTCAGCCATTGAAAACTCTATGAGGGTCGCTATGAGTCGGATACCGACTCGATGGCACCTAACAACAACAAGAACAAGGAAGAGGTTAGGAATTCCTGGAGTAGGATTACTCCCTTTATCTGTCCTCACATGGGGTTTTCAGATGTACCATATCATCAGATGCATAATAACAATGTCCAATTCTACAAGGCTAATGATATAATGGGGCTGGGATTTAGCTCAATTGGTAGAGCACTACTCTGTAGTCTCTGATGTCCAGAGTTTGATTTCTAGCACTGCAAAAATAGGAGAAGGACATGGCAATCCACTCTACTCCTGAAGCAATCCTGAAAAAATCAGCCACTGAAAACCCTCTGAGAGTAGCTAGGAGTTGGACCCATCTTGATGGCACCTAACAACAACAATGACATAATATGCAATTATAATGAAGGAAAGGACAGACAAGGTCACCTTGGTCTGTCCCAGCTTGTTTTGTGTAGTCTTGTTTTTCATTGTTTAAATGGTCACAAGACATTCTGCTGTACTGTAGTTTTGCTGCATTAGCCTTTAGCTGCCATGAGGTTGCCTCTTTCTCTGTTACCTTATCTGCTTCAAGCTCACTTTCTAAATGTTTAGACCATTTCTTTAAAAGTTACACATGCAATTACCTTATGACCCAGCAATTTTTTCATTTATTGAAGAAAATTTTTTAAAAAGATTCTTAAACTAAATAATTGTACAAGAAGGTTTATATCATCATTATTCACATTACTCAGATGTCCATTATGAGAACTGATAAACTCAGACAGTCATAGAATGAAATACTACTTAGTAATAAAAGGAACATACTAGTGATTCAATATGAATAAATTTTTAAGGAGTTGGTGAGTGGAGTAAGCTATATGCAAAAAACTACATAAGTACATACATACACACAAAACATATGTACATATGCACCCACACAGGTATATACATTCTCTCAACTGGCATTTTCCCTCTCCTCTCTCCTATGTCTGTCTGTCTCCCCCCCACCTCTATCCCTCTCTCTTAAGTGGGTACTTACCCATAGTGTTCTCTCTCTCTCTTTCTCCCTTATATACCTATGTACATATATGTATGCACATGTACTTACATGTCTCTATATATTTAAGTATCCATGTATATATTGCATGTATTTATATAAATATGTGTACAGAACACAAAGCATTATATACACATTTTAAGAAAGGAAAAATCTGTATTAAAATTGTAATACTCAGTACATACTGGTAACAAAAAATGAATGTAAGTCACATTTGACTTCTGTAATTACAAGAGGTGTACAAAGTTGTTACCATAGCAGAAGAAGCAGGATTTCTTGCTATATAAGGCCTCCTGCTTCTTCCTTTGTGCATATCACACACAGTACCACATAATTCAAACTTATGACAAATGCATGTAATTGTTGGATGTGTTGGAAGTTCTGTTGCATACTCACACCTCATTGTCACTGTACTTCCACAATTTTCTCAAATTTCAAATCCCACTCCAAAGTGGTCTTAGGCTCCTCAAATAACTGTGCTTCCGCCATTTTCTTTGACTGTCTTGCCTGTCTCATGGTGGTGCTAACATTTCATTTGATTAATGTCATCTTTTGAATGAACATCATACTACACATTGCTACTGTAATTCAATTCATCTTCAAAAAGTAATAGATAACGTCACTTAAAATATCATTTTTTGGCACTTTAGTATATATCAGAAACAGTGACAACAAAGCAACAGACTCACAGAAAACTTGGACACAAGATGCTATTTAGAGCTGAAATAAGAGAAGTGACCATAGGCTCAGAAAAAATAAGCAGCTGGAATAGAACTTCTAGAAGGATAGGCAAAAATGAAGCCAAATTAGGCCAATTTGTTCTTGTTTACCTACAAGAACAATTGCCTTAGCCTCCCATATGTGGATGATGTTGCATACCAAAAAGCATCAAGGACATTCAGGGAAACATGACTTTACCCAACAGTCAAAATAAGTAATCAGGAATCAATCATATAGTGCAGTAGTCCCCAAACATTTTAGCATTAGGAACCATTTTCATAGAAGACAATTTTTCCATGGGCTATGAATAGGGTGGTGTGGGGCCGACTGAACTGCATTACATTTATTGTGTAAATACAGATGAAGCTTCACTTACTTGCCCACTAAGTACTCAGGTACCAGTCTGTGGCAAGTGGTTTGGGGACCCATGATCAATATGGGTAAACACATGGTTGGAGAATTTGAAATAATTATTTTAAGAGTGCTCAATGGGTTGCATGAAACATAGGGGAAAGATTCAATACCCTATCAAAGAAATTTAACAGAGAGATTAAAGTAATTGAAAAACAGAACAAAAAATAAAGAGAAACTATTTGAAAATGTTTAGTCAGAGTGGAAAAATGAAAAAGAAATGAAAAGGAATGAAGGAAGCTTATAGGATCTGAAGAAGACGAAAGAGAGAAAGCTTATTTAAAGAAATAATAATACACCGGGCACAGTGGTGCATGCCTGTAATCTCAGGGACTTGGGAAGTGGAGGCAGGAGGATCGCAAGTTCAAGATCAGAGGCAGTCTGCATAATTTAGCAAGACCCTGTCTCAAAAAGTAATAAAATGAGCTGAGTGTGCAGCTCAGTGGTACAGCACTTGCAAAGCATGCAAGGCTGAGGCCCTTGGTTCAACCTCTAGTACCGTACAAAAGAAAAGAAAAGAAATCATACCAAACTTCCCAAACCTGGAGGAGAATAAAAATATAGAGGTGTAGGGAAGTCAAAAGTCACCAGTAAGATTCAAAGTAACCGAGTCTACTCCATTATATATTATAACCAAATTCTAAGAGGTTAAAGATAAAGAGAAGATATACACAACTGCGATAGAAAAGGAGCAAATAATACATGTGTGTGACTAATTTAGCAGATATAAAACTTCTCAGAAACCACAGGGCATGACAGAGGAGTAGGCATAGGACTCTACCTTGGAATTCAATGCTGGTCTGGTAAAACCAGCTTGTGGCAGCCCAGAACCAGGGAGAGAAAGAGAGGGGGGAGGGGGGAAAGGGTCATGTTCCCAAAATCCCCTTCAAGCACATGCCCCCAATGACCTACCTTCTTCCAGATGAGCTCCACCTCTTAAAAGAGTTGCTACTTATCCATAGTGCTCTCATTTGTTGATCATGCCTTTAACACATGGGCTTTGGGAAATATTTCAAACTACAGAAACTTCCATATGATCTAACAACCCTACTGCTGTGTATATATCCAAAGAAAATGAAATTGAATATCAGAAACACATCAGGACTTCCATGGTATTTTTAGTTTGTTTGTTTGCAATTCTTTTCACAATACCCCAAAAGCGGACACAACCTAAGTGTTCATTATCTGACAGATTAATAAAGAAAACCTAATATACATATACTATGGAATACTATTCATCAAAAAAAAAGAGAATGAAATCCTGTCATTTGTGTCAACAAGGGTGGAACTGTAGATCATGATATTAAGTGAAAATGACTCAGAAGAGAAGGACAGGTATTCATGATCTTGCTCATATGTGGAATTCAAAAACTATGATCTCATAGAATTTGAGAGTCAAATGGAATTTATCAGGGCTGGGGAGAGTGAAGAAGGAGGTTTTTCAATGAGTACCTATTTATAATTAGGTAAGAACAAGAAGTTTCTGTGTGCTACTCCACACCAGGATGACAATAGATAACAATAATATACTGTATATCTCAAAAAACTGGAAGAAAGGATTTTTTTTTTTACTATACACTAAGGAAATTATAAATGTAGAAATAGATATGCTCCTCTTGATTCAAAGATTACACAACGTATACACTTATCAAATACCATATGGTACCTCTTATACATATATAATTTTAATTTTTATATATGAGTTAAAATTTAATTTTCAAAAATTTACAAAACTATAGAATTGGGAGGGGACTCAAAAATACAGGGACAGATGATTTTCCTTTAATAATTATAACATCAGCAAACTTTTTATCTTGGTGCTTTTTCCAGTCATATATAAATGTGCTCCTATTAAAGACAAAGTAGGCATTAGAAATAGCCTCCCCAGTCTCACACACATGCCATGTTAAGGTTCACAGAATTCCTTTGTATTGTAGTGGGTTATAGGAGAGATGACAATTTCATTTATTGGTCTCATTTTCCATCCACTGAATTGTAGATGAAGGCATTGTACCAGAGAGAGGGAAAGATATTTGATCATGATAACAAAGTAAAAATAAGGGGAAGGTGAGGGTAAGAATTGCCAAAGACAGCAACATAGAAAACATGAGGCTATATGCCCTATCTATTTTGGAATTAAAATATCCAGAATATATGAAGCTGTGCCTTCAAATTAAAACAGTGTGCTTCAAACCTCATGCCATGACTTTGTCTGGAACTGTATTTCAATTACATATTTTCCATAACCTCAAAGAACCAAAGATAAAAATGTCAATGTAAATTCTGGCATATCATCATTACAGGTTGAGAAAATGGAATATATTGGAAGCAAAAAACAAAATTCTATTGAATGTGTCTCCCACAGTTCATATATTACAAACAATCTCTATGGGACCAGTGTTGAAAGGTGGGAAATTTTATAGATGATTAGGTCATGAGTGCTTGGCCTTCATGCATGAATTTAATTTCATTATCATGCATGTATGGAAATGTCATAATAAAACACATTAATTGTATGCTAACTAAAATACTATTAATAAAAAATAATGGAAGTTGATTCCTGATGAAATCATGAGTTTGGTTCTCTCCCATTATATCTTGCTCTCCTATACATGTATTCTCTTGGATGTCTGCCTTTCACCACAGAATGACACCATAAGAAGGTTTTCTCAAATGCAAGCTTCTTGATCTTGGATTTCCCACCTTCATACCTAGAGAAATAAATCTCTGTCATTCTTAAATTTCCTAGTTTCACCTATTCTATTATAGCAGCACAGAACAACTAAGACAGAAAACTGGTATCAAGAAGCAGGGCTGTGTCTATAATACATGACTGAAAATGTGAAAGTGACTTTGGACCTGGGGGAATTTGGGAGTATGTAATAGAACAAGTCTGGATTGCAGTGAATGAGGCATAGTGGGAGATTCCAATAGGGACTCAGAGAAGAACTGCAAGGAGTTAGAAATTAGAGGTTATTTAAGTAGTCATGTCAGAATTGTTGGTAGGAATATGAACAATAAAGGTCATTCTGACAAGGTCTCAGAAAGGAAAAGGTTATTTGAAATTGGAATGAAGGCCATCCTTGCTAAGTAGTTGCAAAGAACTTGGCAGAATGGTGTCCATGCCCTAGGGCTTTATGGCAGGAAAAACTTAAGAATGTTAAATGCAGATATCTGTGGAGTTGGAGTTACCAGAGAGTCCCTAGTGGACTGATGAGGGCAGGGCCATCCCACAAACCCTGGAACTATAAAGTTATTCGCATGCAACTCAAGGTTGGGAAAGCTATAGGCACAATCTTCAACCTATGAGGCCCTGTAGGTGGACTAAGTCTAGCAAAGCCATGAGGAGGGGCTGCCTGATGTCTTGAGGGTACAACACCTATTCCCAGGCACCCAAGATGAGGGACATAAAGTCAAAGGAGAATATTTTCCAGCTTTAAGGTTTAATGGAGTTTCTCCTGTTGAGTTTTGGACATACAGGGAGTCTATTACTTCTTTCTTCTTGTCTACTTCTTCCTTCTGGAGTGGGAATGTCTATTATATACCTGACCCATCTTGTACTTTGGAAGCAGATAGGTTGCTTTGATTTCATAGGCTCATTGCTGTAATAGAATCAAATCATGGCTTGAGTCTTACACATATCTGATGTATATGAGAAACTAGACTTTGGACTTATAAATTGATACTGGAATGAGTTAAGACTTTGGGGATATGAGGATTGAGTGAAGAAGATATTTTGCATAGAAGGACATGAATTTGGGTAGCTAGTGATAAAATTTGAGTTATTTACCTGTGTTGATGAAATTTCTGTATTGGAAACTCAACCTCCAATGCAAAAGTGTTGATAGGTGGGATTTTTAACACATGATTAGGTCATAAGAGTTCTGCCTCAATTTAGGTGAGGTGTGATGATGCATGCCTTTAAACCTAGCACTCAGGAGGCTGAGGCAAAAGGAGGGTGAATTAGTTCCAGGCCAGTCTGGGATACACAGTGAGACTCAATTGAATAAGATAAAGATTAATTTCCTATTTTCCTTATTACTGCTGGATAATAAATTCAACTTCTTTCAACTAGCATGCTTGTGCTTGCCCTCTCTCTCTCTCTCTCTCTCTCTCTCTCTCTCACTCTCTCTCTCTCTCTTTCCCTCTCTCTCTCCCTCTCCTTCTCATGATGTTCCAACATAGAATGAGGCAGAAAAAAGCCTCCAGAAAATGAAAGATGAGGCCCTCTTTACCCTGGACTTCCTATGATGTGGGCTATAAGAAATATAACTCTGTTCTTTATAAATAACCCAGTATCAGGTATTTTGTGATAGTAGCACAAAGCTGACTAAGATAGAGAGAAAATTTGGAACACTATTTATATGTACCAGAGGAAATATCTTGCACATGTACATTTAGGCATTGCACATAATATATTTGCTCTCATTTTCCTTCTGAACAATAACAATGATAAGCATTTATTAAGCATTCTTTATAAGCCAGGTAGCTTTCAAGGTTAAAAAGAAAAAAGAAAACCTCCTTTCCTGAGTAGAGTTTATACTTTAGGAGAGTATTTCTAACATCATGATAATGGCAAAAATAAGTAAATACATAAATACCACCCAACACTACAAAACCAGGAGAAGGATAGGCAATCCACTCCCAAAGCAATCCCAAAACAATCAGCCATTGAAAACCCTATGAGAGTCACTATGAATTGGACTCAACTTGACTGCACCTAACAACAACAGACAACAATTTAAGTCAAAATATTACTGCTACTATGGAATTTTTATAAAACTCAATAAAGCAAAATAAAACAAATATTTACAAAACATAAAATATGTGGTAAAACTATATTTAACAGGTGACTGCTATGAAACTTACTGCTTTATCCCAAGGAAGGGATAAAGGAACAACCAAAAAGTAGCTTCTGCTATAGAGATCAAGTTCTTATCCTTAGGTTCTCTGGGTTAGGGTTAGGTTCATGGGTGTTCATTATATTACATATTATATAAAATATAAATGAATATACAAGTAAATATAACTAAGCTTCCTCTCAATTGTTTGTAATTATTCAGAAATTGAGAGGCAAAGGGAAGATTCACAACCATCAGAGAGGTATACCACTTCTCCCTAATTTCAAGCTCTGCTGTCCATCCCCCTCTTCAATCTGTGGACTTATTCTAATAGCTATTCACACATCCACTCTTTTATTTGACACAGATTTACCATTATATTCTGGACACTAGAATAAATGTTGAAATGAACATTTCTTCTTCTCAGCTACTCAAGACCATGAAATTTATCTTTAAAGTAGCTTTTTCTTTTGGTCCTTTAAGATTTCTGTAGTACCAGCATGTCCTATCTTTTGCCTCTAGTTTAATAAAACAAACTGATAAGTAGAGTATTGCTTTTACTTTAAATAACCCTTAATGGTATAAAACATTCCAAGTTTTTGAAGAAATTCCTGCTCTTTATGATCAGACTTTTTTCTATTAGTTTGTTTTATTGCCCCTGGTAATGCAATATGTAAGTTGTATATACCACTTATTTGTATATACCACTTTATCTGAAAATACATTAGAAATAAAGCTTTCAATTTTAAAAATTATTAAATAAACTACAAAATAAACTATTTATAAAATATTTATAAACTATCTTTGTCAGATAGTATATAAATACCTTTTTCCAATTTAGCATACATGACATTTTATTAGCCAAAGGATGCTCATTATTCAAATAATTATTTAGAAAAAAGAAAAAAATAGGGATTTTTTTTTCATTTTCATAATTTCAGGTTTTTTAGGCCACAGAAGTAAGAAAAAGAAAAATCATATGACTTATGGTTCAGATTTTCAATGACAGTTATGATTGCAAATATTCTGTCCTAGCGGGGTGCGGTGGCACATGCCTGCAATCCCAGTGGCTCCAGAGGGGGAGGTAGGATGATCGCAAGTTCCAGACCAGAGGCAGTCTGTGTAATTTAGCGAGACCCTATCTCAAAAAGTAAACAAATGGGCTGGGGGTGCAGCTTAGTGGTCCAGCACTTGCAGAGCATGCAGGGGCAAAGCCCTGGGTTCAACCCCCAGTACCGCAAAAAAAAAAAAAAAAATTCTCTCCTAAATTCACATCTACTCCTTTAAAATAAATGTTAATACTTGTTTGGATGTTAAACATGTGCTCCTTAGTTTTCTTACCACCACTACTTTCTCCTTTTCCTTTTTTCTTCTGTCTTAACAGACTATAAAGGCAACAAGCAGATTAAAGAAAGGTTCTTCATGTTCCAGAATAATCTCTATCAAATTCAGATATACTTCATAGAGGCCATATAATTGCATTTAAAATTTTTATAATGCATATATTAATTTTTATACAATAGAGGTACTATTATTTTTAGTCAGAAACATTAACAAACTGGAGGGGAACTAAGTAAGAGGTTTTAAAATAAAGCAAAAATTAGTTAATCCATTCGTTAAGATCACTATTTTGTTATCAAAAATATCATTTAGTTTCTTGTAAAAAGGACTTTCTTTGTTCCAGTAATTAGCACTTATGTGAGAGAGTATTCTTGAATAAAAAAACAAAAATAAAAGTCAATTAGGAATTTCTCAGTGTCATTATGTATCACTCAATCCAGTAATGACAGACTTACTAAGACACAGAGTAAGAAAAGAAGTCAGCCTGCATCTGTAGGACTGTGGCATCAGACCTGTCATATCTTGGAAGCTAATCAGGGTCAGGCCTAGTTAGTACTTGGATGGGAGACTACCTGGGAACCCCAGGTGCTGTAGGCTTGGGAGACGGGCCTGGTAACCCATTCCAAAAAAAAATAATCAGCCATTGAAAACCCTATGACTAGCAGAGAAGCAGTAGCAATACTGTTTCACCTGTTAAACATAGAGTCACTATGGGTCAGATGGCACCTAACAACAACAACAATAAGAGAAGCTAAATTTCTGTTCTGCCTAATCCTTAACAGTAGAAATATCAGGAAGAACCTAATTAATAAATGAGCTGAGTTACTCACCAATCATGAATATTACCTCAAATTTCTTGTTAGTCGAGTCCGATCATAGCGACCCAATGTATAGCAGATCGAAACACTTCCTGATTCTGTGCCAGGCACATATCTTATTTATGTTTAAGCCCATTGTTGCAGACACTGTGTCAATCCTTCTGGTTGAGGGATTTCTTTTTTTTTTTTTTTTTCGATGACCTGCCACTCTCCCAAACATGATGTCGTTCTCCAGGGATTGCTCTCTCCTGACTACATGTCCAAAACATGTAAGACACAATCCGGCCATTCTTGATTCCAAGGAGAACTCTGGATATACTTCTTCTAGGACCAATCTGTTGGTTCTTCTGGCAGTCTATGGTATATTCAACAAATGTCTCCACACCATAATTCAAAGCATTAATTCTTTTCCTGCCTCCCTTGTTCAATGTCCAGCTTTCACAACCACATGATGGAAATGAAAATATCATGGCATGATTCAGATGCACCTTCCTCTTCAATGTGACATCTTTAATTTTCAATACCCTAAAGAGATCTTTTGTCACAGCTTTTCCTAGAGAAATGTGTATTTTGATTTCTTTTCTTTTTTTTATTGGAAAATTTTAATGTACACCTTAATGTGATTCATTCTGACATGTTTTCATTGTGACATTTCCATATATGCATTTTGATGTACGTTATTCACATAGGTTCCCCCTTACCCTCCTGTATGCTTCCCCTCTCCCACCCTCCCCATCCAAGTCTTCTTGACCATTTACTTGGTAATATTTTTCTATATGTCCTTGGGTTCCAGTTCTGTTTAAGATAGAAATGTTTCCTGTAGTGATCTTTGTTTTTATATTGTTAGAACAATTGCATGCATTTTCTAGACCATTTATATTGACACCATTCTTACCTTTTTTTCCCCTTTTATGTTGATCCGAGCTTTGAATAGGATTTTTCCTTCTTGTAATTTTGATTCAGCTCCCACATATGAGTGAGAACATGTGGTGTTTCTCTTTCTGAGCTTGTGTTCGTTCACTTAAAATAATTTTCTCTAATTCCATCCATTTTGCTACGAATGACCTTATTTCATTTTTCTTGATTGCTGAGTAGTATTCCATTGTGTATATATACCATAGCTTTTTTTAATCCATTCTTCTGTTGAAGGGCACTTTGGTTGATTCCATATCCTTGCTATTGTGAGAAGTGATGCATTGAACATGGAGGTGCAGGTGTCTCTGTGGTATGATGACCCATCTCCCTTTGGGTAAATTCCCAATAGTTTTATAGCTGGGTCATATAGTAGATCTATTTTTAGTTTTTTAAGATACCTCCATATTGATATCCACAGTGGTTGGACCAATTTACACTTCCACCAAAAATGTAAGAGTGTTCCCTTTTCCCCCGCAACCACACCAGCATTTGTTGTTGTTTGTTTTATTGATCTTGGCCATTCTTACTGGTGTAAGGTGAAATCTCAGAGTTGTTTTAATTTGCATTTCCCTAATGGCTAGGGATACCGAGCATTTTTTCATGTGTTTCATGGCTTTATGGACATCTTCACTTGAGAACTGTCTATTTAGTTCCTTTGCCCATTTTTGTATTGGGTTATTTGTTTTTTGGGGAGTTTTTTTCTTGAGTTCTTTATAAATTCTAGTAAGTAGACCTTTATCTGATGTATAAAATGGGAAGATTTTTTCCCATTCCATGGGGGTTTCCTTGACTCTGTTAATTGTTTCTTTTGCTGTGCAGAAGCTTTTTAATTTCATGGATTCCCATTTATCTATTCTTGTTGCAATTTCTTGAGCAATTGGAGTCCTATTAAGGAAATCCTTTCCAATGCCTATATGATAGAGTGAAGTGCCTATCTTGCCTTCTATAAGTTTTAAAGTTTCTGGTTTTATGTTGAGATCTTTTGTCCATTTTGAATTAACTATCATGTATATTGAGAGATGCGGGTCAGTTTTCACTTTTCTGCCTGTGGATGACCATGTTTCCCAGCACCATTTGTTGAAAAGGCTGTCCTTTTTCCAGCTTACTTGCTTTGCTCCTTTGTCAAAAATCAGGTGGCTATAGGTGTGTTGAGGTATTTCTGGGTCTTCTATTCTGTTCCAGATGTCTTTGGGCCTATTTTTGTGCCAGTATCAAGCTGATTTTGGAACCACTGCTCTGTAGTATAGCTTGAAGTCAGGGATTGTGATTCCTCCAGTGTTCGTTTTACAGCTTAAGAGAGTTTTGGCTATATGTGGTCTTTTGTGATTCCATATGAATTTTGGGTCAATTTTTCTATTTCTGTAAAGTCAGTCAGTGGAATTTTAATGGGTATTCCATAAAATCTATACATTGTTTTTTGTAGGATAGCCATTTTTACTATATTATTTCTCCCTATCCAGGAGCAGGGGAGGTCTTTCCATTTTTCAGTGTCCTCTGCTATTTCTTTCCTATTAAGGAAACATTGGTTTTGAAATTTTCCGTGTAGAGATCTGAAGCGTCTTTGGTTAGATTGATTTCAAGGTATTTAATTTTCTGGTGGACTATCATAAATGGTATTTCTCCTGAAATTTCCCTCTCTTCCTGTTTGGAATTGGTGTAAAGAAAAGCTATTGATTTTTGTGTGTTAATTTTGTAGTCTGCAACTTTGCTGAAGGAGTTAATTAGATCCAGAAGTTTTCTGGTTGAGGTTTTGGGGTCTTTCAGGTATAAGATCATATCATCTGCAAATAAGGATAATTTGACCTCTTCCTTGCCAGTCTGTATCCCTTTGATTTCTTTCTCTTGTCTGATTGCCCTGGCCAGGACTTCAATTACTCTGGTGAGTAGAATAGGAGGGAGAAGACACCCTTGTCTTTTTCCAGATCTAAGAGGAAATGGTTTCAGTGTTTCTCCATTTAATATAATGTTGGCTGTAGCCTTGTCATAAATGGCTTTTATGAAATTAAGGTATTTGCTTGTTATACCTATCTTCTCCAGCATTTTTATCATGAAAAGGTGCTGCACTTTGTCAAAGGCCTTTTCAGCATCAATTGAGATGATCATGTGGTTTTTGTTTGCCAGTTTCTTGATATGCTGGGTCACATTAATTGATTTCTGTATGTTAAACCAGCCTTGCATGTGTGGTATAAATCCCACTTGGTCATGGTGAATAATCTTTTTTGTATGCTGCTGGATTTTGTTTGCCAGAATTTTATTAGATTTTTTTGCATCTAGATTCACAAGGGAGATGGGTCTATAATTCTCTATCTTAGATGAATCTTTTCCTGGTTTAGGAATCAGGGTGATGGTAGCTTCATAGAATGAATTTGGGAGTGTTCCCTCCTTTTCTATTTTTTGGAATAATTCGAGGAAAACAGGTATTATATCTTCTTTAAAAGTTTGATAGAACTCTGCTGTGAATACATGAGGACCTGGGCTCTTCTTTGTTGGGAGACTTTTAATTACCTTTTCTATTTCCGTATATGTAATGGGCTTAAGTCAGTTATGTCTTCTGGGGTTAGTTTGGTAGGTCATATGTGTTAATAAATTTGTCCATTTTTTCTGCATTTTCATATTTTTGGGAATACAGTCTCTCATAATAATCCCTGATAATTTTCTCTATTTTGTTGAAATCAGTGGTTATGGACATGTTGTGTTTCATAATCCATAGTATTTTAGATTTTTAGATAGAAAAATCTATTTTAGATTTTTCGCCAGAGCGGTGTGTATTTTATTAATCTTTTCAAAGAACCAGCTCTTAGTCTTATTAATTTTTTGAATTATCTCTTTGGATTCTAATTGAGATATTTCTCCCTTTATTTTTGTAATTTTCTTTTGTGTGTTCCATTTAGGGTTGGGTTCTTTTTTGTTGTTTTTTTTTGTTTTTGTTTTTGTTTTTGTTTTTGTTTTTGGATTTCTAGTGCCTTAAACTGTGTCATTAAGTCATTTATTTGGCTGTTCTTTATTTTATTGCTGAACACAGTTAATCCTATAAATTTCCCCCTTAAAACTGCCTTTGCTGTATCCCATATGTTTTGGTATGATATATTTTCATCATCATTTGATTGTAGGATTTTTTTAATTCCAATTTGATTTCATCAATGATCTATTTGTCATTCAGTAGTGTATAATTCAGTCTCAATGAGTTTGTAAAGTTTCTGGAATTAATCATGCTCTTGAGGTCCAATTTTATCACATTATGATCTGATAAGGAACAGGAGATAATTTCAACTTTTTGGTGTTTGTTGAGAAAGTTCTTATGGACTAGTATATGATCTATCTTAGAAAATGTACCATGTTGAGCTGAAAAGAATGTGGGTTCCTCATCGTGTGGCTGAAATATTCTGTATATATCTGTGAAATTCAACTGGTTTAGGTTGGAGATTAGATTTGATGTTTCTCTGTTGATCTTTTGTTTAGATGACCTTTCTCTTTATAAAAGTGGGGTATTGAAGTCTCCCATTATTATTGATTCTAGTCCAATAAAGTTCTTTATATTCCATAAGGTTTGTCTTATAAATCTAGGAGCCCCTACGTTTGGGGCATAAATATTAAGAAGAGTTATTGATTCCTAGTCGATCATTCCTTGTATTAAAATGTAATGTCCTCCTTTGTCTTTTTTAATTAGTTTTGAAATAAAATTTAATCTATCTGAAATTAGAATTGCAACACCTGCTTTCTTTTTTTGCCCCCCTGTTATGTATACATTTTTCCAGCCCTTGACTCTCATTTTATTCCAGTCTGTGTGAGTTACATGAGTTTCTTGAATACCACATATTGAGGGTTTGTGTTTTTTCATCCAATTAGCCAGCCTCTGTCTTTTAATTAGTGAATTAAGACCATTTACATTAGTAGAAATTATTGAGCAGCATTTATTGTTATAGATCCAATCATTACCTGTTACTGATTTATGATTCATGTTTGCTTGGGTCCTTTCGTGGGTTGCTAACCAGTTGGGTCAGCTAACCAGTTCTTTGTTTTCCTTTACAGGGTTGACTTAACTCTCCTGGATGTGGTAGTTGATTTACCTCTCCAGTGCTGTTTTGGTGGTTGCATATCATTTAAAAGCCTCAGTGTCATTAAATGTCTTATACTCCTCATGTATTATCAAAGAAAATTTTGCTGCATATATTATTCTAGGCTGGAGATTGTTTTTTTAATATTTGAATCACCTGTGACCATTCCTTTCTAGCTTTCAATGTTGATATGGAGAAGTCTGCAATAATTTTAATAGGTTTTGCTTTATAAGTAATAAGGTGTTTCTGTCTTGCTGCTTGCAGGATAGCTTCCCTGGTCTCTAATGACAGCATGCGAGCAATGATGTGTCTCAAGGATGATCTACTTAAGTCAGCCTTCAAAGGAGTCCTGAATGTCTCAGTGTTGTATATATCCATTTTCTGTGCTATCTTTGTGAAGTTTTCCTTGAGGATATCATTTACTAGGTTTTGAAGGCCTCCAGTGTATCTTTCTTCTCCTTCAGGAATGCCCTGAATACTTAAGTTTTGTTTTTTCATTCTATCTGAGTTCTCCTGGAAATCTTTCTTTAAAACCTTTATCATTGATTCCATTTCTAACTGCTTGTATTTCCATTCATTTATGGCATCTTCAGAATTGGAAATGCTCAGCTCAGATTCATCCAGTCTCAATGAAAAGTATTCTTTAGCCATGTTCAATTCTGATAATTTGAATTGAATATCAAGAAAAGTGGCTTGGTTTTTCCTTATCATTTCTAACTGGGATGACAGAATGGCTTCCAAGTGAGAAACCTGCCTTTCAAGTATCTCCACTGTGCTCATGGTATTTGTTTTAATTTCTCTTAGCATGTTTATAACCATGACTCTGAATTCTGAATCAGAGATGTCTAAGAACTGAGAGTCCTTGGAGTTATTTGTTGGGGGGCTTTGATCTGTAGAGCCTTCAGATCCATCCTGCCCCTTTGTGTTTTTTGTAGGTTTACTTTATTTGCCCATAATATGGTCTGTGAAATAGAATGTGTCTCTCCTGATGGTGCAGAACTTCTCCCTCTGTTATTCCTTTGAGATTGTGTGGTGTTGAATCTCTGGTGCTTATTTGAGCTTATAAACTGGGTATATTCTCAGCTTTTTGGTCTGTGTGGTTCTCTCTTTAGTCCACTAGCCCAACTCCAAAGGGGCTAGGGTGTAGGGAGGCAATAGATTTTGTTTATGTTCTGTGGGGTGAGAAAGGGGGGGGATCTGGTGAAAGAAGAGGGAGAAAGAGGAGTAGAGGACAGAGGCTAATAGAATTGACTGTCCAAATTAAAATTAAGGGTGAAATAATTAAAACCAAGACACATATATCGCTTAAGAAAAAGAGAAGGAGAATCAAAAAAGGGAAGGGAGTAAAAGAAGAAAGGAAGAAAAATATGAAGGAAAAAGAGAAAAAAGAAAAAAAATCTCATACATACACGCTCCCACACACATATTAAAACACTTGTAGTCGTGTGTGGTGGTGCACGCCTGCAGGCCCAGCAGTTTGGGGGTTGGAGGCAGGAGGATTGCAAGCCTGAGTTCTGGGCAACCCAGCGAGACCCTGTCTCAAAAAGCAAAAAATATGGTCCCAGGGTGCAGCGCGGCGGTCCAGCACCCGAAATTTGTAGTTTGTGTCCCACGGGCAGGGCGAGAGTGTACCGCCAAGGTTTCACTCCGTGTTGTGTCGGCCCCCGTTGGTGTGTGTGCACAAAGTCCCCTCCAAGTCTCCAGGATTCTATTCGCTGTCTTCATGATGGCAAAATGGCGGTGGTCCCACTACTGTCCTCTGTTAGTTCTTCCAAAGCCAAATCCTCGATTTCAGTGTTCGCCCAATTTCATCCTCTATCTCCCAATCTAAATTATCACTGCTTCTATCTATTCAATGTGAGTTCCAAACCCCTAATGGAGGCTTCCCATTACTCTGGGACAGAAGTCGTGTGTCATCTGTCCACCATCTTGACTCCACCCTCTTTTGATTTCTTGACTGCTGCTTCCACAGGTGTTGATTATAGAGCCAAGCAAAGCAAAATCTTGGACAACCTCAATCTTTTCTCCATTTATTTTGAAGTTGTGTGCTGACATAATCATAAGGATTTTTGTTTTGTTGATGTTTAGTCATAACCCATATTGAAGGCTATGATCTTTGATCTTCATCAGTAAATGTTTTAAATCCTTTTCACTTTCAGCAAGCAGAGTTGTGTCATCTGCATAATGCAGGTTGTTAATGAGTTTTCCTCCAATCCTGATGCCATGTGCTTCCTCATACAGTCTAGCTTCCTGAATTATTTGCTTATCATATAAATTGAGTAGATATGGTCAAAGTATACACTCCTGACACACACCTTTCTCAACTTTAAACCAGGCAGTATTTCTTTATTCTATTCAAACAACTTCCTCCTGGTTCATGTACAGACTTCTCATGATTACAATTAGGTGCTCTGGTATTCCCATTTTCCGAAGTGTTATCCATAATTTATGATCCACACAGTCAAATGCCTTTGTGTAGTCAATAAAACATGGATAGAAATCTTTCTGATATTCTCTGTTTTCTGCTAAAATCCACCTGACATCAGCAATGATTTCCCTTGTTCCTTGCCCTCTTTGGAATCCTGCTTGATTTTCCAGTAATTTTCTGTCTATATACTGCTGCAGTCACTTTTGAATTATCTTCAGGAGAATTTTGCTTGTGTATAATATTAATGATATTGTTCAATAGTCTCAACATTGAGTTGGATCGCCTTTTCTTGGAAAAGGCAGAAATATGGATCTCTTCAGGTCAGTTGATCAGGTAGCCGCTTTCCAAATCTGTGGGCATGAACATGTTAACACCTCCTGTACTGCATCTCTTTGTTGAAACATCTCTATTGGTGTCTTATCAATTCCTGGAGCCTTGTGTTTCACCAGTTCTTTGAAGGTGGCTTGCACTTTGTCCTTCAATACCATTGGTTCCTCTTAATATGTATCCTCAAAATGGTTGGTAACCTACCAGTTCTTGTTTGTATAATGACTTTGTATTCCTTCCATCTTCTTTTGATCTTTTCTGCATTGTTTAATATGTTCCCTGTGGAATCTTTCACTATTGACCTCGGGGCTTGAATTTTTTCTTCAGTTCCTTAAGGTTAAGGAACACAGAGCTTGTTCGTCCCTTTTGGTTTTCTGCTTACAGATCGTTGCATATTTCATTATGATATTTGCTTTTGTCTTCTTGACCTACCTTAACTTCCTTAACTTCATCACGTCTTCCTTTTACTTCAGCCGCTCAACATTCAACAGCAAGTTCCAACATCTCTTTTGACATGCAATTTGTTCTTTTCATTTTTTCTTGTCTTTTTAGTAACCTTTTGCTTTTTTCTTGAATATTATATGTTGTGCCACAATTCATGTGTTCCCCTATCATTTGTGTCAAATACATTAAACCTATTCTTGAGGTGGTCTCTGAACTCAGTTGAGATATACTCAAGGTCATACTTTGGCTCTTGTACACTTGTTCTAATTTTCTTCAGCTTCAGTTGGAACTTGCATATGAGAACTTGATGGTCTGATCCACAATCAGCACCATCTCTTTCCATATATATAGTCAATTTTATTCCTGTATGTTCCATCTCATGAAGTCCGTGTGCATAATCCTCATTTATATTATTGAAAAAATATATTTGCTTTGTAAACATCATTTGTTGTTGTTGTGAGATGCCGTCCAGTCGGTATCTGACTCATAGTGACCCTCATTGGGTTTTTAATGGCTGTTTCGGGATTGCCTTGGGAGTGGATTGCCGAGGCTCTTCTCCCATTGGAAAGGTCATTAGTCTGACAAAATCCTATCATGCAAACTCCTGCATCACTTCTGTGACCACGACCGTATTTTTAAACTACTGAGCCTTCTTCTTTGTTTCCAACCTTTGCATTCCTGTCACCAGTAATTAAAAGTATGACCTGATTGCCTGTTTGATCTATTTCAGTTTGCAGAAGGTGGTAGAAATCTTCCCATTCTTAATTTGTGGTGGGTGCATAAATTTGAATAATAGTCATATTAACTGGCCTTCCTTGTAGATATATGGATATTATTCTATCACTGACAGCATTATATTTCAGGACAGATCTTGAGATGTCTTTTTTCATGATGAATGTAACCCCATTTCTCTTTAGTTTGTCATTCCCATATAATTATCTGAATGAAAATGGCCATGCCAGTCCATTTTAGCTCAGTGATGCCTAGAATGTCAATGTTTATGTCCTCCATTTCTCTGCTAATGATTTCTATCTTTCCTAGATTCATACTACATACATTCATGTTCCAATAATTAATGGATGTTTACAGTTGTTTCTCCTCATTTTGAGTCAAGCCACATCAGCAGATGGAGGTCCCTGGGGCTTTACTCCTTTTCCATCACCAAGGCAGACTCTACTTTGAGGAGGCAACACTTCCCCAGTAGTCTTTTGACTGTCTTCCAACATGGGGGGCTCATTTTCTGGCACTATATCTGACAGTGTTTCTTTGCTATTCATAGGATTTTCAATGGCTAGTTGTTTCAGGAGTGGTTCACCTGTGCCTACTCCCTAGTCTGTCTTAGTCTGGACACTCAGCTAAAACCTGTCCATCATGGGTGACCTTCCTGGTATCTGAGATACCAGTGGCATAGCTTTCAGCCTCATTGCAACACACAAGCCCCCACAGTATGGCAAACAGACAGACATGTGGGGGGCCTCAAGTTTAGTCTTTATATAAGTAATATCAGTTGCATGGTTTCTTGTGATATACCCTTGTAAATGATATTTTTGTTCATAAGCAGAAGAGGCAGAAAAAATCTGGTACTATAATTCACAATCAAGTAAGAGTATACTACTTATGATAGGAATTAGGAATAAAAGAATGAAACAATATGAGTTACCTTAAAATAAGAGAGAGAGATTTTTTAAGCAGCTATACAACTTCTCCAACACAATATTTATTTTTGCTCTGAAATTTTCTTCTGTTATTGAGATATAAACAAAGGAACAAACAAACCTGAGATTACTAGAGAAGAAAGAACATTCCTCATTTTTCCCTACCCCACACTGAGGGTAAAGCCTAATAAAGCAGGCAACTATTGATGTTAAATTAAATGCATTAATATTAACAGAGAGAGAAAGTTCTGTACCTGAGAAAAAGGTAACACAATATTATTCAATACAAATAGAATGCTTAAATTAAGGGAGAAAATTTGCTATCTACTATATGCACAGCAGTATGAGTCAGACTCAACAGCACCTGACAACAACAACGTATGGACATGGTGTGAGACATCTTGAATTTTATTGGGTTGACTTATATGATTTGTTTGTGTGTAATATTCTTTATCTTTGTCCCTTTGTATAAGCAGCATAGTAACAAATATCTTATTGTTGTTGTTGTTAGGTGCCGCCGAGTTGGTATCCGACTCATATTGACCCTCATAGGGTTTTCGATGGCTGACTATTTCAGGATTGCCTTGGGAGTGGATTGCAGCGCTCTACCAACTGAGCTAAATCCCAGCCCAACAAACATCTAGAGGAGTGTAAATAAGAAGGTGAGAGATAACCATATCCAAATAATAAGTAAAAGACCAGGGATATATAGTAAGTAGATTAGGACATATGCCAGCAATGGTCAGGTTGTTTAAAAATTTCCAGTTAAGGAATTCATTAACTCAGTGTTTACTTGCCAATTAACTACACCATGGGAAACATTCTGCTGACCACAAGACATGGGAAGGTGACCCAGATCATCCCATTCCTCACCCTCATGAAGCTTTTTTTCTTGTGGATCTTGCATGAACAAGGTGTGGTTATTATTTTCATAATCACTTCTCTTCATGGGGAAAGAGTTTTTCTGTCAAAAGTAAGTCATTAAGAACAGCAGCTGGAGTGATGAGTAGAATTGATATATTTTAGATTAGAAAGATGAGGGAGTTCAACTAGCAAGTTTCTCTAACATAAACTGGGTGAAAGAAAGCTCAGAGTTTAGACATATAGAACCAAATACTTTTGACATTCACCCTAGGAGAGAATGGGGTGGGACAATACTATTATCTGAGGAAAGAAACCAAGATGAGAACTAAAGAGCAGTCCCTGACTTCTGTGGTGATTAAGGGACAACAAAAGCTAAGCCCTCATTCTTCTGACATTAAGAAGCAGAATCCCCTACTGAAGAAACTTGTCTTTGATTATGATTTTCGAAAGATTGCTAAACATATATGGTGCTGCTCTCTCTTCATAATGGATTAATAAAATAGCAACTATATATGCAATAATACACAATAACTATCACTTCTTGAACATTCCTATGTTCTAGGTATTGATTTATTTATACTTTTCTGAGTTAAGTAACCTCTGAGATGATGATTTATTCAATTTTTACAAAGAAAAAGAATTAAATTTCAAAGAGGTGAGCTGCTGTTAGTGAAATTCACATAGTTTTGAGTCTGGCTGTGTCATTTAGCAAGTCACTGCTGAAGCTAAAGTAGCCAGATTGAGAATAATGTATTCTTTGCATGGAGCTAGGGAGGATACAATTGCAGTATTACCACTGTGGTATGTGATCCCATCAGATCTCAGAAGCTAAGCAGAGTTGGGCCTAGTTAGTACTTGGATGGGAGACTGCCTGGGAACACCAGGTACTGTAGGCTTGGGTGAAGGAACTGGCAACACACTGCCCAACACAATCATCCATTGAAAATTCTATGAATAGCAGAGAAGCACTAACAATAGTGTTTTGCCTATTGTACATAGGGTCCCTTATGAGGCAGACACCAACACGACAGCACCTAACAACAACAACAAGGGAGGATACAGCAGAATTTGTTGATAAATGCAAAAAAGACACAATACTGCCTTTCTCTGAGAAGGTAAACCATGATGGGGACAAGCTTTATTGTAGGGAGAAATTGGGAGGAAGTTGGCAAAAACCCCAAAACTGGGAAAATGGCTTTTGAAGATCTGGTGTGTAAATTAGAATTCTAGGGAAAATAAGAGTAACTTGATAGGAAATTTGTACAAAATCCTTCACAAATCCCCTGAACCTGATTGGACAATTGGAAAACAAAGAACTTGAAGCTGATTGGTTCAAGCTCTCTATAAAAGGAGTTACACTGCAGCAGCTCTCTTTCTCTACATCCTACCACTGACAAAGAAAGAACTGTCTCTCTGGATTTGACCAGCCACATGGAAGCATCTCCCTTCATGACCACTAAGACCAGAACAACTAGACAGCAGTCTCAAAACAGACTACAAGCAAGATGAGGAAAGACTCTTGGACCCACCAACAAGAGGCCGAAGCTGAGGACAGTCTCTGGTCCCAGTGCCAGAGGCAGAAGAGCCGCCACTGCCCCTGAGGTAGCAATAGAGCTGCAGCACTTAGACTGCTAACAAACACTTGTTATAGCTGTGCACTTGTTTGGGTTCCTCTCTGCCCTTGTCAGGGCTGAGAAGCAATAAAGAGCTGTGTTTGTCCCCACATGGCAAAAGTGCCCAAGACTTTTCCTTTCTCCCTCTCATGGCATTCCAGAGGGTGGCAGGAGTATGTGCCCTTCACCTGAGGGTCCTGAGTGAGTTGTGCTTAGTTATCTGTGTGCATAACTGTGCCTCCTGTCCGAATATCTGGGGCTGGACAGGTGAGGAGCATGCCCCACACGTTACTTTACAAACATCTTGTATATTTTAATTTTATGGCATGCTTGTGTAAAATCTTTTTTTCTTTTTAGCACAAATGCTAAACTTCCTCTTAAGTTCATTTCTTTCTGTCCTTAGCTATGCTAACATAACTCAGAGGAATTGATGTTTTGTCCCTGCTCACCAAATTTCAAGGATGTATGGATGTGTTGGTGGCCTGACAAGATTGTGCTGAGTGTTGTTGTTGTTGTTTTTGTGGTACTGGTGGATTGAACCCAGGGCTTCAAATACTTAGCAAGTGTTCTACCACTGAGTTGCATCCTCAGACCATTTTCATTTTTTTTTATCTTGACAAAGTGTCTTGCTAAGTTATGTAAGCTGTCTCTGGCCTGCAACTTGCAATCCTCATGCCTCTGCCTCCTAACTTACTGGGATAACAGGTGTGAGCCACCATGCCCAGCTATGATCATGGTAGTTCTCATGAATGGGTGGGAAGACCACTACAGTTGATTGTGAGGAGAAAAATGTCAGCAGCTAACATCTACCCCCCAGCCATGACAATTTCCTTCTGAAAAGTTCTTTTTGCTAACATCTTGGATTTTATTTTAATTTTAATTGTGAAGGTAATACTGTATTGGCTTCCATTCAAAAGAGAAAATAATACTCCATAAAAATTCTGAATTAAGCTAAAAGAAAGTGTGCTATACTAAACAGGTTTCAGCAGATTACAAACATAACTTGCTCACCATTGTTGTTGTTGTTAGGTGCCGTCGAGTCAGTATCCAACTCATAGCAACCCTCATAGGGTTTTCTCACCATTAGAACTACTTAAAAATGGGGTGTCTTTACTCAACTCCTTACCAATGCATTCAAGTTAAGAAGAAAGCTCATAGTTGTACAAAAGTTAAAGTTGGTGGCAGTAGCAACTGTTGGCATAGTTTAAATGAACTTGTATATTGTTGGTGGAAGGGTAAGTTGGTTCAACTACTTAGAAAAGTAAAGTTCACAAAATGTATCAAGAGCCATAAAACTGTTCATAGACTTTAGCATAGTAATCCCATTGCTCAATTGGTATAGTAAGCCAATTTGTATAGTATAGCCAAGACTTTGGCATAGTAATTCCATTGTTATAATTTCTCCTGTGAAATACAGTATTTCCACTTTAACTGTGAAAGTTATATTTTTAAGAATATGTGGTTGAACCTATAGAAGCATATAATCAGTGTTTTATATTCATATTGGAATAAAAATATAATTAAAATCCAATGAATAAAAAGAATACCAACAGTAATCAGGGCTCATATTTTAAAAGGTCTTTTTACTGCTTTCAAGGCAAGTTAACTGACAATCTAATATATATTATATTTAGCACAAGCTAAAATATTTCTCTCATTTTACCGTAATTATATCAATTGTACCTCAGTTACCACCAAATTAATTCCCAATACTCTCCCAATATTCCAGACACCTTGATTGTCAGTGACCTTTATATTAATTTCTAAGTATATTTTCCCTTTGTACTATTGACAGAAATTAACATACTTTTTTACCCCTACCACTTGACCATATGCATAAAAGATTTCTCTCAATTCCATACTCATTTATGTAAATGGAATTGTTCTTTTAAAATTTCACAACTTTTAATAGTTTGCAATAAAGACTATATGTTATGTTTAAAATACTACATATGAGCAAAAATTTCAAAGATTAAAAGCATACAAATATACTCATTGGATTACTATAAATTTTACTCATATGAGGAACAACAGGCAGAAGAATGATAGTAGAAATGGAAACCTGAAAGATTTGTTCTATTAAACTGGGCAGTCATTTGGACAAATATTGCTGAAGCAACACTGTATTTAGGTAGACTTCGAGATTTGGAAAAATTTGCTACTATCATACTTGGATCTAACATTTTCACTTATGAAAGATTATAAAAGATTGAATCCAAGCACATTAAAATTTTATGAAAGAAGTTTGCGTGTTCATGTAGTGATAATTTTTTTAAAAATTGGGTGAAAAGAAGACATTTAGCATAACATTGTTTATATCAAGAAAACTACAAGTCATCTAATAACCTATAATGGAGAAGTAACTTAGTAAATTATGGCATATCAACACAATGGGAGATATTCAGGCATTAAAAATGGAGATTGTATAGTAATTTATTCTAAAAGGTAGATAAAAGAAGTAGAAACAGTAATTGTAATTATATGACATTATACTTATGGATAAAGATTGAATATAAATATGGAATAATGGGACAGCTTATTTTGCTTAGTGGGAGCTGGAAGATTTTTAAAATTGTATTTTCTATTGTTTTTATTAAAATTGATCTCAAGTCCTTATCCTTATATTATCTGAGTTCCAAAAATTATTTCCTCAATTCTTAAGCTAAGACTTATTTCTTCCTATATTAGATTACCCAACATCTTGTTAAAGAACATATTCCTGAGACATACCACATTTTATAATATTGGGAAATTTGGTATTGTCCAAACAATCCTTCTCAAAGGTGTACTTATGCCCATTTAATTTAGTACAACTCTACATCTAAAAACTATACACCAAGTGCTAACCCAGATGCTATACATGTAGCCAAAAATAATTGATTCTATAGACTATGAACCAGAAATCTTTAATAGGTGATTTTGTATCTTCATAGTTCAGGGATGAATGGTGCTATAGGATAATCCTAAGAACAAAAAATATTTTTCAAAAGAACTCTCTAAGTCATCTAAAGAAGACCACATTTAATTCAGGATAGTCTTGTATTTAAGAATATGTAATCAGTGCTAGGGATGTAGCACAGTGTTAGACTGCTTGCCTGTTGTTCTTAGGTCATATCTGTCTCAAGCCATATCTGACTCATAGCAACCCTCATAGGGTTTTCAATGGCTGATTGTTTCAGGTTTGCTTCAGGAGTGGATTGCCACATCCTTCTCTCATTTTTGTGGTGCTGGAAATAGAACTGGGGACATCAGAGACTGCAGAGCAGCATTCTACTAACTGAGCTAAATCACAGTTCCCACTGTTTGCCTAGTATGTAAGAGATCCAGGCTTTGATCTCCAACATTGCTAAATAAATAAATAAGAATACACAACCTAACTGGATCACTGAGGCATCAGCATTTACTATTATGAGTCTTTTACTCAAGGAAAGAAATTGTAAGGAAAGATGTTTTTAACTTCTCACAAACAGGGATTCTCTTATTTTGTGTCCTATTATCATGTAGGCAAACTTGGGCAAGTTTTTATCTACAATAGAAACTTAATTCTGAATTCATAAGTTTAATGTTTAGCCCATTTTCATGCAACAACACTCCAAAAAATACCACACTAGCAATAAAGTAATGTATATCTATGAAAAAGGGCTTTAAAAAAATAAACACAAATCATAACAACAATGATGGTCTATTGATATCATAAATGAATGATTTCTTTCCTCTTTCTCAAAACTTTATTCTATAAACTATAGTTTGATCCTTCTTTTTTATTTAGTCTGACTCTTGACTTGCCCTTTCAAATAGTTATATTTAGATCATTTACATTTAATGTAATCATTGGTATTGCTATGTTTAAATTTATCAGCCTTTCTCTATGTTTTTTCTCTGTGTCATCTGTTCTTTGCCCCTCTTTGAATTTTGGATTGAGTGATTCCATTTCCTTTCTTTTTTTGTTTGTTGTTGTTGTTAAGTACTGTCAAATCTTGTCTGACTCATAGTGACCCTTAAAGGATCTTCAATGGCTGATTGTTTTTTGAGTTATGGACTATAATTCCTTATTAATTTAGTAACTGTTTACAAACAGGACTTCAAGTCTATGAAAAACTGGGTTCAGGTTTGGGTGCAAGTTCAGAATGTTAAAATTTAGAGGGTTGGGGTTCTGTTCAGGTTTGAGTTTAAAATTTTAATCTATGTGCAGGCAATGGATAACTTTTTCCACTTTTTTCAAGTTTTAAGTTTTAAATAGATAATGATACAAAGAAATTAAAAGCTGAACATGAACTCACTTTTCACAGGCTTTTGATTCAGGTTATGGTTTAGGTTCTGAAAAAAATTTTTTAAGTGTTTAAACAGGAATGGGTTCAGGATTCATGTTTGGGATCAGTTTGAAGCTCTACTATCTATACATAAGACATAAGCCCTGATCTGAAACAAATTTCTAAATTTTAACATGTTGAACACATACTAAATCCCAATTTTTCATGGGTTTGAAACTGTACTTTCAAATATACAATATACATCTTTAATTTACATTTACTTCCAAGAAATACAATACCACTGTACATATATTATAACAACTTTCAACAGCATTCTTCCACCTTCTTGCTTTAGTACTATTGTTGTTTGTTTTATTTCTGCATATGGTTTTAAACACAACATATTGTTATTAATTTTTCAATTAGCCAAAATTGACCTTTAAAAAATTTAACAATTATCCATTAACCATTATCCATAATCCATTAACATAACATAACCATTAACATAACATAATCCATAATCCATTAACATTATCCATATAACCCCCATCTTTTCAAAGGAAATGCCAACATACAAAGCTATATGGATTTTATGTGTATATAAATATCATATACATGTATACATGTATAAAATATAAGAGGATGATTGGTGGAATTTCTTTTCTCTTTGAAATTAATATGTTAACTTATTATGAAATTAATATGTTAATATTGAAATTAATATGTTAACTTTATGGGCAAAGAAAAATTAATAAAATGTTACTTTGACTCAAAAACAAAAGTAAAAATGATTTTGAAGTTCAAGGAAAGATTAAAAATGTTTAGGGCATAATAAAAGGTTAAGTGGAAAGGAAAAGAATAAAGCTATGTTATATGGTCATAATTATATGAGAAATAAAAATAAATACTTAAAAACCATTGTTGTTTTTGTTGGTAGGTGCTTTTGAATTGGTGTCCAACTCATAACAACCCTACCTACAACATATGAAACAGTATTATTAGTGTTTCTCTGCTATGCATAGAGTTTTCAATGGCCAATTATTTTTGGGGAGTAGGTCGCTATGTCCTTCTCCCAAGCCTATAGCACCTGGTGTTCCAAGGCAGTCTCCCATCCAAGTACTATCCAGGGCTGACCCTGCTTAGCTTCTGAGATCTAATGGGATTGGATGCCACAGTGCTACAGCTGCAGACTAAAAAACTATACTATATAGAAAATCAGGCAGAGTATTACTTTACTGAGCTACAGTAGACAGGGCTAGAAAAGGGTGAGGGTATGGCATTAGATTACACAAACAGTTGCACCCATCTGCTAGGTATCTCAAATCCTAAAGAAGAAATTACTCTTTCTGCCATAAAATAGCATAAATATTTCCTTTTCCTCCTGTTGCATGTGTGTGAGTACACACACTCATGCACATACATGCACACACACACTTAAAACATTGATTGAAAAGAAAAGAAAATGGCAAAGTCAGGCATGACAGAGGTGAGAGGAGGAGCTGCAACATTAAGTAAACAGAGCAGTTGCTTCTTGGCAGCAGACAGCATCCTACAAGATGTAGTCAACGAAGCACATTTTAATTAGTTGAATAAAGATATCTTTAAGTAAACATCAATTATAGACTACTCAAAGACTAAAACTAGGGATATCATATTTTCTCTAATAAAATGTATATCACATTGTTAATCAGCATGACATACAAATGGTGTGAAGCGCATTAAGGAGGACCAGTAAAATTTGGTGGAATCCAGAATACATTGTAACAGTGAACACTTTTTTAGCAACAGATCATAAGGTATTTTTATGTGTTCCTTGGTAATGAGGAACTACAAGTTTATAGAAAACCCTTTTGTGTGGCCTTTACTGTTTATAAAATGCATTTGTACCAATGTAATCTCCATAATAAACCATACATGGAATAATTCCATAATCTGTTTTCAGTCATTTGCAAAATGCTCTGTTTTTCAAAGTCTCATGTAGAAGAAGCCTTTAATATTATTATAGAAAGTTACAGGAGTGCTTTGTGTACAGTAGGACAAAATAGGTAAGCTGTTGTGTTTATGACATATAACTTTAACAAGACTTCTGTTCAACATAATGAAAAGAAAAGAAAATTTGAGACAGCCCAAAGTGTTAAAAGCATTTGCCTTTGAATGTTTTCATCTTAGTCTTTGTGATTCCCCAAATATTTCTAGTAGTTAACTTTTACATGAAAAATAAACTTTTAAAAAAGTTTGTACCTTTCCCAAACCTAATAAGATTTTAAGGAGAATATTTAAACCTCCCCTTGGTGTCTAGGAGCCTCCCTTGTGAATCTGGGTGCGTCTTCTCTAGAGGAGTGGAACTTCTAGGATTAGTTAAATGTGTAAACAGAATTTAGCTGTTTGCCAACACCTTCTTTTTTGTTGTTAGGTGCCCACGAGTAGGTATCTGACTCATAGCGACCTTATGTACAATAGATGAAACACTATTGTCAGTGCTTCTCTGCTATTCATAGGGTTTTCAAAGGCTGATTGTTTGGGGGGAGTGGGTTGCCAGGTCCTTCTCCCAAGCCTGAAGCACTTGGTGTTCCCAGGTGGTCTCCCATCTAAGTACTAAGCAGACCCAACCCTACTTAGCTTTCAAGATCTGATGAGATCAGAATTCTCAGTGGTATGGCTACAGGCATCCTCTAGCCTGCCAGAATTCTTGTCTTCTTCCTGAGGTATAGTTGAGGCAATCCACATGGAAATTTCTGGTATTTTACTCTAAATTTGGTATTTAGTATATTTTATACCATCAGTAGTCTACTAGACCTAGTCAAGATTCTTAAAACAGCTTATTTAACTAACCTGATAGTGTTCTTATGGAAGTATGTGAATATATGTATGTATTTCTAGAAAACTATTTTTCTAACACTAGAGTCTCCAATCACTCTCATCCTTCCTCATTCCAAAAAGAAATTGCTATTAATCTGAAACAAAAGTGAAACATTATTCTAATTACCAAAAGATATCAATATTCTTTTAGCCTACTCTACTAATAAACAGTAACTATGGTCCAAAGCATCCAAGACACTCAAAATCCAAGAATTTATTAAAGAATTTGAGGTAACCATCAATGCAAGACTCTTAGCACCTGTTGAGTGATTGCATTGGCTACTTACTCCCATTACTGCATTGGCTGAGGTCTCTAAGGAGTATAAGAGCAAATACGTGAATCTCAGGAGGTGGCTCTGTGTTCTCTCAACATTCTGGTCTATAGGCAGGTCCTGAAGATCAATACCATATCTTAGGACTTGGTATTTAGTCCAAGGCCTTTTAGCATTCAGGGACATACAGGAAAGAAACATTGGAAAGCACTTATGCAGTTACCTTGATGGGGCTGAAGAATGCCCTAGCTAAAACACACTGAAATGCCTAAAAGTGATTTGCCTTTCCATGGTTGCTTAACCAAGATTCTCTCTATTCCCTCAAGCTGACATTCATTTGTACATGAAAATAGAGACCTGGACTGTGGGGTATCATCCTTCTAATTACAAAACCATTATCTCAGAAAATGATCAAAATACTGAAAATTTTCATATAGATATATATTCCAGCCAGTCGTGGTGGCCCACAGCTCTCATTCCAGCACTAGAGGGGCTGAGGAAGGAGGATCAGAAGTCCATGTTATGCCTGGGCTACATAGTGAGACCTTGTCCCCAAAACAAACAAACAAAACCAGTAGGCAAAAGGATATTCTACAATCACAAAATATCATAATAAATATTGATTGCATTTTAGTGCACTTAATTTCTGGCCTTGTTTTCTCTATTTCTTATTATTTTTCTTTTTTTCAACTCTACTATTTTCATAATTTTAAAATATACACTGTATTTTTTCAGAGCATTTTCTTTGTATTGTTGTGGTTTGTTGTTGCTAGGTGTCGTCGAGTGGATATCCGACTCATACCGACCCTGTGTACAACAGGAGAAACACTACTGTTAATGCTTCTCCGCTGTTCATAGGGTTTTCAATGTCGAACTGATTTTTGGGAGTGGGTTGCCGGGTCTGTTTCCCAAGCCTACAGCACCTGGTGTTCCTAGGCGATCTCCCATCCAAGTACTAAGCAGGCTCGACCCTGCTTAGCTTCTGAGATCTGATGGGATGGGATGCCACAGGGCTATGGCTGCAGGCTTTCTTTGTATAGAATAATGTAACTCAAGGGAAGAATAATAGTATTCAGTTTTATTTCTCAACAGGAGGAATATCAAAATTAGTAGGGAGATATTTCAAAAAAACATTTTTTCCCACACAACCATATGTTCTGGTGGAAAGGAAACCGATGAGGAAAAGGGTATGATTTCTGGCTCTGCATTTTTATTGAAATTCTCCAGTGACTCATGCCGTCCCGTTACTCATAGGTATGACAGAAAGAGAGTCAGCTGCTGAATGGGGGAACCTAAATTTCATTTAGAGTTCTACCATTCTCCATGAATGTATTCATTCAACTAATCCTGAGTATTTTCTCTGGGCTATATTTAAGGTATAAAGTGTTGATTAAGACAGTTCTCTGCCTTCTTGGAGCTTAAAATTTAGTTGGTATGACAGACCCTAAAAAGATAAATGTCTTAATGTTAAATTTTAGAATAATACACAGAAAAATGCAGTGTGCTCTGAGAATTTTATGTGGCCCTAGGTAGGTAGCATAATCTCAGTGCCTCAGTTTTCTCCATTTGTATGTTGGTATAAACTAAACTTGGTTAATGACTCTACTAAACATATGGTGGCTGCAGCCATACCACTGTGGTGTCCAATCCCATCAGATCTCAAAAGCTAAGCAGGGTCAGCCGTCATTAGTACTTGGATGGGAGACTGCCTGGGAAGATGAGGTGCTGTAGGCTTGGGAGAAGGACCTGGTAATGCACTCTCAGAGAATAAATAAGCCCTTGAAAACCCTATGCATAGCAGAGAAACACTGACAATAGTGCTTTACCTGATGTATCTAGGGTCCCTATGAGTCAGACACTGACTCAATGACTCAATGACACTTAACAACAACAAACATATGGTAAAATGATTAGGAGAAAATAGATATAAATATGCTCTAGAAAAGTTATTGTGATAAATATGTATGGATCATTAACCTCAGTTATGGAAGTTTTTGTTGTTTTATTTTGTTTTGCTTAAAAAGATACATGTAACCCATATCCTCCCCTTTAGCTAGTGTATATATTCTATTGACATCATTAGCAAAGAGAAGGAAGGCATGATATAGCCAAGCAGCCCCAGTAATTCCCACAGTGCATATGGAATAAATTAAAGTAATTGCTAATCAATGATTAGATACAATCTCTTCCAATTACCAGTTATACTTACCAAACAATTTCAAGTTTCTGTGACTTACTACAGCTTAAAAATTCAGGAAGGATTCATCTAGGAGGTTCTTTTGCTTTCATAGTACTGCAGCATCAATTGCCGTTGCCAAGTGGTATTCAGATAGGGCTGGGCTAGTCTGAGAGTAGGGAGTAGAGTGTTCAAACCTGGATATTGGCCCAACAGGCCCTTCTCCCACCCAGTGTAGTTTCAAGGCCTCTTTAGATGGCCACTACATTGGGCTTCTTACATGGTAGATCAGGCCGCTGAGGTTGAGATCAAAGAAACAATTACAAATATGTTAAAGACTGGCCTGGAATACAAACATGTTAAACCTTTGATCTGTACATTAGCATTGGATCACTACAGTTGTATTGTAGCAAAACAATCAGTGAGTCCTCTGAATTCAATGGGAGGAGAAAAAATATCTTATTTCTCTATGGGAGAAACATCAAGAATTTGTAGCCATCTTTAATCTGCTGAAAAAAATGCTGAAAAATCAACTATAGCTTAACTCTTTTCACCACTCTCTTGCCTTAGTACCCACTCATCCATTCTTGTTTCAATAATATACTCAGTGTCAAATAATCTCTTGAACTCATATAGAATTCATAATAAGGAAAGGCAACAGAGAGAAAAGGCCATTACCTATGGGCCCCCATTACAGGAATGATTGAAGAGAAAAACTTGGAAACAGCTCTCCTAAATCAACCAGCACTAGTACATTCATCCACAAGCTCAGAGAAAGGTTAAGAATGTATTGAACATTTCTCTTTTGTCTACAGGGTATGAAAAGTGATTTTTTTTCCATTTGATAATTTATTGACAACTAGAAAAAATCTATCAGCTTGTTTTCTAATGTCCATTGACTTAAAATGGATTTCTAAAAATATGTTTATTATGATCAATTGATAAATAGATTTAGAGGTCTTACCGAGTTTAGTATGATAGAATTTAGATTATAATTTTGCTTGCTATATGAAATGTACAGAAAATTATGCTTTATCCTAGAGGAAAAGTGACAAGAATTTTAAAATGAGTGTAAGTTTTAGAATCATGTAGATCTGAGTTTGAGAAGCATTTCTGCCACATAGGAAAGACTGGCAATGTCACCCCGGAGCCTCCATTTCTTCAACATCATTGTTGCTGAAGTAATAAGGTGTTGAAAGCTGCCTATTTAAGAATGGATATATCCAGAACTTCAAGAAATGTTTATCAATGGAATAAATAAAATCCATATCATCAAAGTAATCATCCGAAAAATAAGATTTGGTTAAGAAAGATGACTTTAAAAAAAATAGAAGAGTGAAATTCACATTCATTAATGACTTGCTATGTTGCAGGCATGTGCAAGTCATTGAGATGAGAATCACTGACTTCAGTGGTATGACTTTCTCTGAGAAGAAAATCTGTAAGAATTAGTGGGAATAAGCAAAAAAGGAAGGCAGAAGGGGAGGCAGGCACAAATATTAATATAGGATAATACACAAAGGCTCACTTGAACTTGTTTAAGAGTTGCTCTAAGAAATTGACCAAAAAATGACTCTGTAGGTCTACGTTCCTTATTTACTATTGGATCCCTGACTAGGAGCCTTGTTCCAGGTATATAATAAGTGCTCAATAAACATTTACTTAAAAAGAAGGGAAAGAGGATTGTGGGGTGCCTGAGGGGTTTTGTGCTTCATTCCAATGATTTTTAATGCTATGCCAAAGGCTGAAGAGATGTTGAAGGATTTTTAAGTGGAAGTAATATGTTCAGATTTCTGTTTTCCAACTATTCATCTGACATCACTCAGAAGAGAATTCAAGTGAATCAAATGTATAGGTGGGGAACAGTTAAGCATTTATTGTAGTAATCTTCCTTCTGTGGGTTGCCAAACTTTTACAAAGATTAAGTCAGCTGGAACATTGTCTGACTGTTCCACCTAAATCAGACACTCTCAAAGCTGCTTCCACACTTTCCTTGAGAATGAAATTTAGACATGGGTCATGGGAACAGTCAGCACACACTGTATTTCTATTGACCTGCCTAGTGCTTTCCTTACTAACAAAACTCTCTCCTGATGAAGTGATAATTTAGCTTCTAAACATGTCTTTGCTATGAGAGTATGTGTGAGGAACAGACTGATAGAAAATATCTTGCTTCTGTGAGGCTTATTTTTTTCTATGTCTTTTTGGCTTCTTCTTGGATTTTGCTTTAAGCTCTGGATAACAGTAACCTCTCACACTCAAAAGTTCAATCAAAGAAAACACTAGTTTGTACATGATTCTCATCACAGCAAAATGGCCTTATCTGCTTGAGGCAGCAAGATTGTAGATGAAAGGGGGATTGAACATCAAGCCACTAGTATATCTGTCTTGCTGTCAGGTAGAAAAGGGCAACTGGTCAGTTGGATAAAATAATTTACCAACCTCTGTTACAAAGTCAAATATGTATCTAAAGATGGTCAGAAAATAATGTTGACGCTCTCGGCCTTACCTCCATTTCTCATGTGTTTGTGTTTATATCTATTCATTCAATAATATTGCTTGAGAACCTATTTTATCATAATGCCTACATTATGTTTAAGAAATCAAATGGTGAACTAGACAAAGATAGGCACTCTTTTTGCTTCATTGCTTCCAGAAAATTTAGTTATGTAAATTTCCTCATGGGTTTTGAAATGTAGTCTAATTAGTCCTTCATCCACATTTGGTTTGTGCCCTCAATCTCAAGATAAATATTTCTGTTTTTTAAAGATTTAGTCTCTCTTACCTATGAATTTTCCCTATTAATTACTATGAATCTAAGTAATTTCTTTATTTTATAGCAATTTCAGTCTTTAACCCTTCATCAGGTAATAGACTGTAATACATGACTAATTACTTGAAAGAATAGATATACTGGTATATGTAACAGTAGATATCGAAGAATAATGTGGTTTTCTAAATATCCATTTGCACCACAAATAATGGTGTATGTTTACAATTGTTAATGAGTTTGGAAAATTCTCAGTATAACTGAATTATAACTAGTTCATATGAGCTTCACCAAAGATTAACTGATAGTGATTGTTTTTTCCTACAGGTCAGAATCCACTTAAGTATGACTAGATATGTCCCACATTCAATAGGAAGATTATGTTAGTGCCTAGTGTGACAAGTGATATTTTTCCACTGTGAATTTTTAAAAGTTGGAATAAAAAGAAATGAAGAATAGAGAAGAAAAAACTTCTATAGCTCATCATCCTCTAAAGAACACATAAATCTGTCACAGAGGAGAACAACAGAATTATTCTTTAGCCTCCAGCTGAAATATTCTAGAAAGAAGAGATTGAAATGTTATTAGATCCTCAATGCTATGCCTGTGAGAAACTATACTGTGGATTTTATGAACAACTTGCTCACAGGGTCAGGTTTACAGAAGAGTCTCAAAATCTTATCCATCATTGTTACCAGTAAAATAGTAAACAAAATACAGGAAGTAAAGGGAAATAAGACATGGATGGCTCACTAAATACTGAGAATTTTTACAGTGTAAAAATATTTAAGTCTGCAGTGGTAGCACTGTGGCATCCAATCCTATCAGATCTTGGAAGCTAAACTGAGTTGGACCTAGTTAGTACTTGGATGGAAGACCACCTGGGAACCCCAGGTGCTGTAGACTTGGGAGAAGGGCCAAGTAACCCACTCCTAAAAAAGCAATCAGCCATTGAAAACCCTATGAATAGCAGAGAAGCATGACAATAGTGCTTCATGTTTTTTACCTAGGGTCTTTAGGAGTCAGACACTGACTCCTCAGCACCTAACAACAACAACAACAACAAAAATGTTTTTCTTTATCTCAATTACCCATCCACTATCAGAACCCCTAATCCCACCCCCACTTCCAAAATCCATAAAAGATTTCCTCACTATGTCCAGGACAGGAGTTTCAATCTCCTTTTCTTTTATACTCTAATATCAAAGGACCTCCTGTCTTTCTACATTGTGCAGTCACATAAACACTCAAAAGGAAAAAAAGAACTCTGTTTTCTTTTAAGTAGTGAATTCCCTTCAGTCCTTTAATAGTTGCCCAAAGCACATGTTTGATTGTTATCTGAAGGTCAAATATTATTGAGACATGCTGTGTTGTATAGGCTTATAAAAAGTTCCATTTAATTCAAATACTTGTAATCACAAAAACATATATTTTCCACAACTATCAATCAATTCAACTAAATATTTTGTAACATACCTCTGCTCTGAAAGATAGCACAAGGTACTATAATTTCTAATTATAATTCTAGGAATTTATATATTGTATGTCACCTGAAGAGCTTCTCAATATTGGTACTAATAGTTTATTTTACAATTTAAATTAACATTAGAACTATCTGTTCTAATTTTCATAAAGAATGTTGATAAGAAGACACAAGAGGAATAACATACTCTCACACTTCTTTTCTTCTCACAAGCACCAGAAAAAGGTCATGTGAAGAAATAACAGGAAGGTAGCCATATGCAAAGCAACAAGAGAGGCCTCACGGAAAACTAATCAGCTGCAACTCTGATTTTGGAATTCTAGCCTTCAGTGAGAAAATAAAATTTTGTTCTTTAAGTCTATGGAATGTCATTATGGCAGCCTGAGCAGATTAATATAGTTACCATTGTTGTTGTTGTTGTTTTTATTTAGGTGCCATTGAGCTGGGTTTGACTCATAGAGACCCTATGTACAAGAGAATGAAATACTCCCTGACACTGTGCCATCATTAGCACCATGACAGTGCTTCTCTGCTATTCATAGGATTTTCAATGGCTGAATATTTCTGGAGTGGACTTCTGAGAACTTCTCTCTAGCCTACAGCACCTGGTTTTCCCAGGCTGTCTCCCATCCAAAACCATCCAGGGTCAGTCCTGCTTAGCTTCCAAGATGTGACAAGATTGGACACCAGGGTGGTATGGCTGGAGACATAGGTCCCACGTTATTGTTGTTGTTAGGTGCTGTCAAGTCAGGTCTGACTAATAGAGACCTTCATAGTGTTTTCAGTGGGTGATTGTTTGGGGACTGCTATGGAAATGGAATGCCACACCCTTCTCCCTTTTTGTGTGTGCTAAGGATAAAACCTAGGGCCTAAGATAGCACAGAGAACCACTCTCCCAACTGAGCTAAACTCCAGCCAAATAGGTCCCATTGTTGTTGTTGTTAAGTGCCTTTGAGTCCACTCTGACTTATAGTGAACCTCATAAGAGTTTTCGATGGCTGATTGTTTCGGGATTGCTTCAGGAATGGATTGCCAAGTCCTCCTCCCACTTATTACATTCTGGGATTGGTCCTGGGTCCTCAGAGACTGTGAGGCAGCACTTTACCAACTGAGCTAAACCACAGTGTATAGGTCCCATGTTGTGGTTGTGGATAGTCCCCTTGTTCAGGTCTGACTCACAGCTGTCCTTACAGGGTTTTCAATGGCTGATTGTTTTGAGATTGCTTCAGCAGTGGATTACCACATCCTTCTCCTATATGAGCCCCATTATTGTTGTTGTTAGGTGCAGTTTAGTCAGGTCCAACTCATAGTGACCCTATGTAGAGCAGAACAAAACACTCCCCAATTCTTTGCCAGGCACACAATCTTATTTATGTTTAAGCCCATCGTTGCAGATATTGTATCAATCCATGTGGTGGAGGGTTTTCCTTTTCTTAGTTGGCCTGCAACTCTCCAAAACATGATGTCTTTCTCCAGGGATTGATCTCTACTGACTACATTTCCGAAATACATAAGACACAGTCTAGCCATCCTTGCTTCCAAGGAGCACTCTGGCTGCACTTCTTCTAGGACAGATCTGTTAGAGCTTTTGGCAGTCCATTGTATATTCAATAATCATCTTCAGCACCTTAATTCAAAAGAATCTCTTCTTTCCTGTCTCCCTTGTTCAATGTCCAGCTTTCACAACTATACGATGTGACTGAAAATACCATAGCATGAGTCAGGTCCACCTTCATCTTCAATATACCATCTTTACTTTTCAATACTCTAAAGATATCTTTTGCAACAGCTTTTCCCAAAGCAATGCTTCCTTTGATTTCTTGGCTGCTGATTCCATGCATATTGATTGTAGAACCAAGTAAAGCAAAATCATGGATAACCTCAATATTTTTTCCATTTATTGTGAAGTTGTATATTGACCCAGTTGTAAGGATTTTTCTTTTGTTGATGTTTACTCACAATCCATACTGAAGGATATGTTCTTTGATCTTCACTTTCAGTAAGCAGACTTGTGTCATCTGGATAATGCAGGTTGTAAATGAGTCTTCCTCCAATCCTGATGCCACATACTTCCTCATAAATTCCAGCTTCTCGGATTATTTGCTCAGCATATAAATTGAAGAGATATGGTGAAAGTATATAGCTCTGATGCATACATTTCTCAACTTTAAACCAGGCAGTGATTCCTTATTCTATTTGAACAACTGCCTCCTGGTTCATGTACAGATTTCTCATGAGCACAATTAGGTGACCTGGTATTCCCATTTTTCAAAGTGTTATCCATAATTTCTATGATCCACATAGTCAAACACCTTTGCATAGTCAAGAAAAACTAGATAAATATCTTTCTGTTATTCTCTGCTTTAGACTAGGAAAGTTAGAAGTCATTAAAAGAGAAATGGAGCTCATAAACATTGACAGTCTAGGCCTCAGTGTACTAAAGTGGACCAGCATGGGCCATTTTGAATCTGATAATCATATGGTCTACTATGCTGGGAATGGAAAACTAAAGAGAAATGGGGTTGCATTCATCATTAAAAAGAAATCTCAAGATCTATCCTGAAATACAATACTTTCAGTGATGGAATAATATCCATACAGCTACAAGAAAGGCCAGTTAATATGACTATTATTCAAATTTACACACCCACCACTAAGGCCACAAATGAAGATAGAGAAGATTTCTACCAGCTTCTGAAATCTGAAATAGATCAAACATGCAATCAGGACATACTGTTAATTACTGGTGACTGGAATGCAAAAGTGGAAACAAAGAAGATGGCTCAATAGTTGGAAAATATGGCCTTCATGATAGAAACGATGCTGGAGATCTCATGATAGAATATTGTCAGACCAATGACCTTTTCATTGCAAACACATTTATTCACCAACATAAACAGCAACTATACACATGGACTTCACCAGATGGAACATACAGGAACCAAACTGATTACATTTGTAGAAAGAAAGGATGGAAAAACTTCTTATCAAATGTCAGAACAAGACCAGGTGCTGATGATGGATCAGACCATCAACATCTCATATGTAAATTCAAACTGAAACTGAAGAAAATTAGAACAAGTATATGAGAGCCAAGGTATGACCTTGAGTATATCCCACCTGAGTTCAGAGATCACTTCAAGAACAGATTTAATGCATCATACACAAATGATATAAGACCAGATGAGATGTGGCAGGGCATTAAAGACATCATTCATGAAGAAAGCAAAAGGTTATTTAAAAGATATGAAACAAGAAAAGACCAAATTACATGTTAAAAGAGATTCAAACTTGGCCTTGAACATCAAGCAGCTAAACTAAAAGGAAGCTATGATAAAGTTAAGGAACTAAATTGATTTCACATGGTAGCTTGAGAAAACAAAAACAAATATTATAATGACATGTGCAAAGACCTGGAGACAGAAAATCAAAAGGGAAGAAAGAACACACTCTGTGTTTCTCAAGCATAAGGAAGTGAAGAAAAAATCCAATCCTTAAATGGCAATAGTGAAAGATTCTACAGGGAAAATATCAAATGATGCAGGAAACATCAGAAGAAGATGGAAGGAATATTCAGAGTCACTATACAAAAAAGAATTGGTGGATGACAAACCATTTCAAGAGATTGTATATGAGGAGGAATCAATGGAGTTGATGGATGAAGTGGAAGCTGCCTTGCAGGAATTGGCAAAACACAAGGCTCTAGGAATTGATGGAGTACCAATAGAGATGTTTCAACAAACAGATGAAACACTGGAGATACTAACATGTTTATGCCAACAGATTTATAAAACAGCTACTTAGCCAACTGACTGCAAGAATTCCATATATTTCCTATTCCCCAAAAAGGGGATCCAATTGAATGTGGAAATTATTCAACAATATCATTAATATCACACACATACAAAATTTTATGAAAGATCATTGAAAAGTGACTGTATCAGTATATTGATAGGGAACTGCTGGAAAATCTAGCCAGATTCAGAAGAGGGCAGGGAACCAGGGACATCATTGCTGATATAAGGTGGATATTAGCTGAAAATAGAGAATATCAGAAAGACGTCTATTTATATATGTCACAGAGTTACTCCTTATTCCAGCAAACAGTAATGGCACATGGAGACTGGAAGAGGATTGAAAACATTATTCCTCCAAAACTGGAAGAGTGGTAAAACTGTCCCCTCTCAGTACACTTAAGAAGTTGTCCTTGTCTGAAGGAAGCTTCATGATCTGAGGTCCCATTTCCTTCCTAAGGTAGCTATCATCCTGGCCCCTCAACACAACATAGATTGAGAACTTTCATTCTAACTTCAGAGCAAATTTTGTGTTGGCTGACATCTTCACCAAGGCAGCATCCATACTGACTTTCTCTGTCTGCTACGCTCTGTTTCTTTTCCACCTCTTCCAGAGGCATTTACCTTAAAAGCATTTCATAATAAACTTTTTCCAGGCTTACCTTCATGTTGGTGTCTGCTTTCTAGAGAACCCAATCTGTGGATTCTCCTCACCAGAATCATTGCTTACTTAATTTTTATGATATGATTTAAAGTGGATGCAATGTTACTGGGGTAAACAATATAATAAGCACAGCCTATTTTAGCACAGGGCTGGGGGATAGCTCAGTTGATACAGTGCTACTCTGTACTTTTTAAAGACCTAGATTCTATCCCCAGCACCACAAAAATGGGAGAAGAATGTGGCAGGCCACTGTGGGAACAATCCCAAAACAATCAGCCATTGAAAACCCTATGATGGTCACTATGAGTTGGACCTGACTATATTATGTGACACCTAACAACAACTTTAGCTGAATTGGTAGAGTGCTTGCTCCATGCTCTAAAGCCCTGGGTTTGGTTCCCAGCTCCACGAAAATGGGAGAAGGACCTGGCAGTTCACTCCTGACAGAAATCAGAAACTAGCAGTCATTGAAAACTATAAATAGCAGAGAAGTACTGTCAGATACAGTGCCTCTTTCATTCTGTTGTACATAGGGTTGCTATAAGTCTGACTCAATGGGACCTAAGATACGGAAATGGCCTTTAAGGATGAGGGGAAAAATCATGAACATTATACTGAGCAACTGCTCACTGCCTGGATTCTAGCTTTGGTTCCTTCCTATGTGTTATTAAGTCTTTCCTCCCTAACATTTTGAGTAGCAATATATTCATATATTTCTCCAGGAAAACCATCACATTAAGCACCTTCACTGCTAACCAAACTTCCTTTAAGAAGAGAATAACCATTTTAAATGGAAAACAGGTGTATAAGAATTCCAGGAATTCTGATTACATTATGTCTATTCCTGTTTGCTTTGCTCACTCTCTTTCCATTCACTAATACTAAAATATAGTTCTTGCTACCCTACCTACAAATCTCTATTTCTTTATGAAACCTTTTGTCCAACCTGATGTCTTCTATCTGTAGTATTTTGTGCACTCTGATTCATTCACTGAAAGCTTTTGATTTCTATAGTTTCTATCCTGAAATGTCTCAAAAACATTTTAGAGAGGAAGAGTATGTATTAAAGTTCTTTAAATCCCTCAATGGGCTCAGTGTTTGCTGTATTACCTACTACACAGATGAACAAAGAATATAATACCCCCCCTTTCACTTTTTCTTAGAAAATCAGAGGTAATACTCCTATAAATAATGTTACTTAAAGAAAAGGAGAAACATTTCCAACCTGTAATGGCATGGATGAATTATTAATAGCCTTTATCTGTATTAATGTTTGCTATGGCTTGGGCATGGCATGAGAATATCCTCTGAGGGCAAGTACTGGCAGCTTGGTTCTTCATGTCAAGGTAGAAGGGAGTAGAACCTCTAAGAGGGGGGCATATTGGAAGGTAATTAGGTCATTGGGAGCACCACCCTCTAAAGAGATTAATGCGATTTCTGTGGGATTGTGATTTGTTGTTATGTGACATCAAATTGAGTACAACTCATAGTGACCCTATGTACAACACAACAAAACGCTTGCAGCACTGTGCCATACCTAGCACTATTATCAGTGCTTCTCTGGTATTCATACAGTTTTCAATAGGTGATTGCTTCAGGAGTGGGTGGCCAAACTCTTCTCCCTAGACTGCAGCACCTTGTATTACCAGGCAGTCTCCTGTCCAAGGACTAACCAGTCCAACTGCTTAGCTTACGAGATCTGGCAGGATCCAATGCTAGGGTATTATGGCTGCAGAGAGTGTTTAGTTCCTGAAAAAAAATGGGTTATTAAGCCGGGTGTAGTGGTTCATGCCTGTAACCCCAACTACTTGGGAGACTGAGGCAGAAGGATGATTAGTTCAAGGCCTGCCTATGCGACATAGCAAATTCAAGGCCACCCTAGACAGCTTAGTGAGACTTGGTCTCAAAATAAAAATAAAAATAAACAAACAAATAAATAAATAAATAAATAAAGGATGGGGATGTAGCTCAGTGGAAGAGTATTTGCATAGCATACACAAGGCCTGGGGTTTTATCCCCAGTACTCCGATGATGATGATGATGATGATGATGATGATGATGATGATGATGATGATTATGATGATAATTTAAATAGTGATTTTTGTGAAAAGAACAAACCAAGCCCCTGAATGTTCCTGGATTCCTATCTCACTACGTGATCTCTCACTCTCACATATGCTTCTACCAGGATGCTACCAGCCATATTGCAAGGCATCCAGAAGGCTCGCATCAAATGCTAAACCAGTGGGGCTGCCTAACCTTGGACTTTCAGCATCCAAAACTCTGAGCTAAATAACCCTCTTTTCTTTATACAATGCCCCTCAGGTATTTTGTTATAGCAACATAAAATGGCTTAATACAAAATATTAAAGACTGAGGTTTGGAGATAATTGGTAGCCCTCAAGCAGTACACAGATATTCTGTTAAATTTAAGTGGATCTAGTAAATAAATATGGACTGGTTTAACTTTTAGGTTTAATTAAAACACAAATATTTATTTTGCACTTACATTATTTAAGGAGTTGGAATTACAAAGATCATGCCTATCATTTCTTTTAGTTCCAGGTGGAGAATAAGAATAAGCAGTCAAACATACCATTGGCCAAGCCAGCTAGTGAACAGAAGACACATTTGGAGCACTCACTGATCTAAATTTATGAAAAAAAAAATCTGAGTATTAGTCCACAGAATTTATTTTTCAAAAAGTCCCTCATCTGTTATTTACTATGAATCAAGTATTACTTCATCTAATCCTCATAAAAACATGATTGTTTTTAGAGGAAAAGAAATTGAGAGCCAGACCACTTAAACACTTTGCCCAGTGTCACACTGTCTTGTTATCTGCTTACAAAAACCCTACTCTTAACTATTGCACTATACTATACTGCACCAAGAAAATGAATTCTGGTGTTATTATTCTAAAACACATCAATTAAAACAACTTTCAGGGAGAGTTTGGTTACCAAAACGTTTCTACTAGTCATTTGTGGATTATGTCTTTATGAGACATAATCTACTCAATATTTTAATTTTCTTTTGTTGCCTACTGTAACAGTTACAACCTTAACTATCTGAAAAATATACTCAGATAGACCTTATGAGAACTTAAAAGCAAAACCTCAGTGTGTTTTCTCTATATTGGTGTTTTATTCCTTCTAGTCAACTTATTTCATAGGTCCTGAATTTTCTTCTACGAAACATTGAAAATGATATAATTGGCCACAGGAGTTCTGAATATAATGAAGAGTTTGGAAGACAAAATGTTAAGAAGTATTTTGTATCCTTCTGAAAACATAATAAACAATGATTCCTATTTATTTATGTATTGTATTAAAACTGTTTCCAAAATCTGATTTGTATTTATTGAAGACAGCTTACCATACTTGGTGAATACAGGAAAATATCATGCTGGAAGTGCTATTTTAAATTTAAATGAGACCACATGAAGTTCCCATTTTAAAAAAGTGCCTTGTGAGGAGAAAGGAACCCTTATATACTGCTGGAGGGAATGGAGGTTGGTGCAGCCACCCATGGAAATCAGTATGGAGGTAGATCAAAAAATTTAAAATAGAATTACCATATAACCTGCCTATCTCACTCCTGGGTATATATCCAAAGGAATATAAGTCAATTACTATAGAGATACTTGCTCCTTCATGTTTAATTTAGCATTATTCAAAATAGCTAAGATACAAAACCAACCATCAACAAATAAGTGGATAAGGAGATTGTGGTATATGTACACTATAGAATATTATTCAGCCATAAAGATGGACAAATTATGGCACTTCCTGGAAAATGGATGGAACTACAGTTCACCATTTTAAACAAATTAAGCCAAATCCAGAAAGATAAATGTGGTATTTTTTCTTTCATATGTGAATGTTAGACTTCAATCTAAATTCATCATTAAAATATATAGATCATGAAAGCAGACAGGATCTAATAGGGAAAAATAATGGACTAAAGAAAAAGAGGGGCAAGAAGACATGGCAAGGAGAGAAAAGAAAAAAAATTACATATGTTGTCCTTATAGCAAAATTGGGATATACATATAGAGATAGATATACACACAAAAAAGACATGCAACTAGAAAGGAGACTATTGGTATGGAGGGAGGAGACAAGGGAAGGGGGTCATGAGAGGGTTAGGTGGAAGTTAATGTGAGCAATGTACAATGAAATGCATGTATGGAAATATCATAATGAGACCCATTGAGTTGTCCACTAAAAATTACTAATAAAAATGTTTAGGCCTGGAGGCGACAGCTCAGTGGTCCAGCACTTGCAAAGCATGCAAGTGCAAGACCCTGAGTTCCACCCCCAGTACAGTGAAAAAAAAAAGTTTAAAAAAATTTTTAAAGAAAGTCTGTCTTGTAAAAGACTCCAAAAGATCTGATTTTTGCCTAAAAATATTTAGTGGGATACAAAGATGACTAAAATTTTTAAATGACACATTCCCAACATTTGTTGGAAATTCTCCTCTCTCTCTCCCTCTCTTTCTGATTATATATATATATATATATATATATATATATATTATATATATATAAACACATACACAACACACATAATACATGTGCGCACACACACACACATATTGTTGTTAGGTACAATCACGTCCCATTTTTACGGATCCTATGTACAATGAAACATCACCCTATTGAATGAAACATTGCCCTATTTGACTGTGTGCTTCTCTGCTGTTCATAGGATTTTCAATGGCTAATTGTTTCAGGAGTGGCAGAGTGACTGCTAGGTCCTTGTCCCTAGTCTATCTTAGTATGGAAGCTCAGCTGAAACCTGTCCACCATGAAAGTCCAGGAATGGCCTTGCTGGTATCTGAAATACCAATGGCATAGCTTTCAGCTTCACAGAAACACAAGTCCCCAAAGCACGACAAGCAGACATCTATGTGGGGGGGGTGTGTGTGTTTGTGTACATAGATAGAGGAAGAGACAGAAAAAGAGAGAGAGAGAGAGAAAGTCAGTCACTGGCCCATTTTACCTACCTCAACACTAAAAAAGTATGAGATTCCTCACCATTCCTATTTTCCCTCTGAGCCCAGACACAGAATCAAAGCTGTTTAAACCTGAAAAGCAGCTGAAGGTCAATAGCTATGTGATGTTTTGTGAGTAACGTTCTGATTGTCGTCCATAATTAATCTGACACAGCCATATGCAACAATGAGTGCCTCAATTTGTAGCCAGAAAGAGCCAGTAAGTCCCAGAAAACTACTTGGAAAGAAGTAGTGCAAGGAGTGGCCGTGCTATAGATTACCCCAGGAGAAAAATGTGAAAGAGAAAGCAAAAAACAGGAGACAAATAGGAAAACCCAGGAAGAAAGTCAGAATTAGCAGACTTCTGGTACTTCAGGGACAGGGAGTTCACACACTGACTGGAATGCATCTGAAGATCCCACCACCAGTGGGTGAGATGGGCTGAGCAGAAAACTCTTGAGAACTGCACAAATAAGCCCACTTTCTTGGACTTTAGGGGATATTTTAAACAACAGCCAGATTGCAGCTAACTAAATATAGAAGAACAGGCAGCAGAGCCTCAAAAAAAAAAAAAACTGCATAATAGGAGAAAGTCAGTATGTTTAGTATTATACTAACAAGTCAAACTTACAGATCTCCTGTGAAAATCAAGAGAGAAAGGCATTTTGTAAGGGTCCTGGCATTCTTGATAGGGAATATGAAAACATGAGTTCTGAAGCACTACTCTGTACTCTCTGAGGACCTGGGGTCAATCCCCAACACTGCAAAAAACAGGGGGAGGACAGGGCCATCCACTCCCAAAGCAATCTCAAAACAATCAGCCATTGAAAACCTTATGAGGATGGCTATGAGTCGGACCTAAATGGATGGCCCCTAACAACATCAATAATATAAAAGGAACCAAGAATACTAAAAATAATACAATCAGAAGAAAAGGGAGACAGCTAGCAGCATTATAGTGTGAGGTGTTGGCAACAAAATGCAGAAATGACACTGCAGAAAATAAAAATTACTCTTAACCTACAAGAACAAATAGAAGACAGAAAGCAGAAGGAGTATGACTGACATGCTAGGGCAAAGCAAGCGACAATCCAGGTGCTGCAGGTAGTCTGTGAGGCAATGAAGTAACTCATTTTCCCTCAAATCCTTCCAGAACTTTAGTTATTGAAGGTATCAAGTACCAAAAACAGTGGGGCAAGATCTAAAAGGACTGAGATTGGATGGAAAACTGACGACAAGGCAGTTAGTTAGTACACAACAGGTTAGATCCCCAGTACCACAAAATTGGAAGAAGGCCATAGCAGTCCACTCCCATAGCAATCTGGAAACAATCAGCCATTGAGAACTCTATGAGGGCTGCTCTGAGTCTGACCGAACTCAATGACACCTATCAACAACATAGAGTTAGCCCAACCACCAACTAGTAAGCCCATTCTCTCTTTAGGGACTCAGTTTCCAATGGCTTTTTGGTGTCTCTCAAATGTGAATGGATGGATTAAGACCAATCATTGTTTAATGACTTTTCAAAGTAAAAAGAAGAATCCAAAATGAGACTCAAAGAGAAAAATTTTGTAAAAGGAACCAAGAAAATATAGAGAGAAGAAATCATATGAAAATGAATTTATACATGTATATATACATATACATACAAACATACATACATACACATACTATATATATATATATATATATATATATATATATATATATATATATATATATATATATATATATTTAGAGTCTGCAGCCATAGCACCTGGCATCCAATCCCTCCTGATCCCAGAAGCTAAGCAGGGTCAGTCAAGTTAGTCCTTGGATGGGAGGCCACCTGGGAACACTAGATTCTGCAGTCTAAAGAGAAGGACCTGGTAATCCACTCCTGAAACAATCTGCCATTGAAAACCCTGACAATAGTACCTGGTATGGCACAGTGTCATGTAGTGTTTCATCTGTTGTATACAGGTTACTATGAGTTGGACCCAACTTGATGACATGACAAAAACATAATATTTAGAACCAATGGAAGATACAGAGTTTTAAAAAGTAGATAAACAAGCATAGGCACTATTTAAAAAGAAATAAAAACTAGACCTTTTAATTAAAATATAATTAAAATAAAATGAATACAAAATATAATAGAAATTTAAAAATTGAAAGTATTACAACAAGAAGCCAAGTAATCAGGCAATAAACTGGAAGGTCCAAAAATCTCACAGTTATATAATTATTACAACCATTTCACCTCCAAAATAATCTACTGAAAACTGACTGAGAAATAAATTATACATATAGAATTTCTCAGAATGACTAAGCTAATGCCTAAAATTAAAGCTTCAGAACACCAGACATAATAGGAAACTCTAAAAGCTTCCAGAAAATAATGCAAAAAAAATATTAAGACACTTTCAAAGGAAAGGGAATCATTACAGCATCTGAAATTCTCATTAACCACATTGGATGCTAAAGACTAAGGGACACACCCTTCCAACTTCTCAGGAAAGTGATTTCCAACCTACTATTATATTTTCACTCAAACTGTCAATCAAGTGGGATGGAGAATAGATATTTTCAGAAATATAATGATTCAGAAGCTTATTATTCATTTCCTACTTCTAAGGAAATTACTAGAGCTGGCTATCATAGAGGACATATTTGAAAGAAAGAGGGTATATAGGAAGCTAGGGATTCTCTGTAGATTTACCAAGAAGCTCCACAGAAGCATGCAACAGGTATAAAGAACATTCCTCAATTCTAGAGCATGAGGTGATAGTTGGGAGAGGGCAGTTTCCAGGAAGAATGATTAATGGAGTTATAGATTATCTGATGCTTTAACTTACTTGAAGGAAATTATTAGGCATTTGACAAATCCATTGGAGAATTTAGCAAGGCTTATTGATATACACATAGAAAAATAAGCAAACTGAAAAGCTTTTATCAACTCCAGGACAAACTAATGGTTGTACACATTTGAACTGATAGTTTTTTTCTTGTTTCAATTATGACCAATACTTATTTAATCAAGATGTGAACAACCGATATTGATTTAACCAAAAGGTATAACAAAGCCATTTGTGAAAGGAAGGATGATGAAAGGAATCAAATCTCAACTCCAATAGTTCATATTTAAAATAAATATCAGTATTAAAACCTTGAGGTATGACAGTAAATGACAGTCTAGAACTAAAAGTTCAATAAGCATAGAACTGTGTATAGGAGAAATGGAGAAGGCTGGCGGGCAAGGAACAGCTGATTATTAATATAGTCCTTTCATTCCATTTAATTTTTTTAATTGTATATTTGAATTGCTTTAATTTTTAATTTTTTGTGTGTATCTTTTTCATACAGGGTCTCATTACATAGCCCAGTCTGGCCTGTTTCTCACAATCTTGCCTCAGCGTCTTGAATTCTGAGATGACAGGCATGCACTATCACATCTGGCTAATTTTCTAGAAAATCACCATTTAAAAAGATGGTTAATATTCTAAGGAATGAGAATAATTGAAGCAGAACCACAGATACAATAGAAAACAATTGAGAAAAGAAAATGTTATGCTTAAAGGGAACAAAATTCACCCTTTAAGTATATTATGGTAATTTTTTAATTAGCAAGTTTTTTTTTTTTTTTAAATCTCAACTCTCTATGCTAAAACAAAACATAAGCCATTAAGGACCTTCAAAGGTAAAGACTATGGCTTGATAATTTAATATTGAAACAAATTGTTGTTCTATGTGGGAAAGCAAGTAAAATACATTTTCAGTTAGACTTAAAGTGTTCAGGACTAAAATATAAACTACGTATACAGCATGCTGATAAGAAATTGCTTCAGTTTTTCAGGTAATCTTGGTGTGACTCAACATTAGCTGGAACAGAATAGAGGTGACATGATATATAGCAATAATAAAATGTTCTGCTTTAGTGTGGGAAAATCAATAGGCAGAATGAAAAATTAATTATAAAAGCCCTGAGGAGAGTACTCCTATAAACAAATCTTACCAAAAGGATAATAAAATTAAAAGAATAAGAAGAGAATTTTGCAACAATTCCCTCAGACATCTGGTTGAAATGTAAAAGCAAATAATGTCATTATGGCATTTTAGTAATGGGAATAGTCCTGTGGTTAGGACAAGAATTCCCCAGGGAAATGCTTTGAATTCCAAATTAAATTCATTTTCAACTTTCTCTCTTAAAGCCAAAAAAAAAAAAAAAACAACTCTAAACAACAATAATGAAAAACTATGAGATGTTGAATCATTTTTTCATCTGATCTATATTCTGTCAAACTTATAATGTGAATTGGTTTTATTAATAAAATAAATAGCTGGGCCCAGGGTGTGCACCTATAATCCTAGAGAATCAGGAGGCTGAGGCAGGACGATTGCCCATTCAAGGAAGTTTGCACAATTTACCGAGACCTTGTCTCAAAAAAACAAATAAATAAAATAGGGGCTAATGGTGCAGCTCACTGATAGAGAATTTGTGTAGCATGTAGAGAATTTGTGAGGCTCTGGGTTCAAGCCCCCAGTGCTAGAAAAAAATGAAGGAAATAGCAAAAGATAAAATATATATTATAAAGAAAAATTCCAGAAATAGAAACAAGAATATGCTAAAAAAAACTGGAGGTTTTATCCCACTATAAAAACATTATTCAATAAATAATGTTAACATAAATACTCATAGTAATTATGGACAAGTACTATGTCCCAGGGACTGGGGATTCAGCATATATATGTTTTCCTTGCTTTTCTAAAACTTTCAGTCCTGTGAAAATGACAGACATTCATTCATAATCACAAACATTATTACAGTTTAAAATTTAATTAACACTTGCCATTAATGTCTTTCTGTTCAATGATGATAAAATTATTTGTTAAAGTACCAATATTGGTTCCACTCTTATTTACTTCCTTCACCATTGTATATGAATTATGGAAAAAATGAACATTATATCTATTCCACAAGTGACTGAGAGATGTATTTGAAATGCAGGAAAGACATATGAGTTTCTAAATTTTATTTGCTTTGGTAAATAAAAGTTTGTGTTATCATATAGGCTATTCTTACTATAAGAATGTGGAGAAACCCAGTCACCAAACTGAACTTAAGATTCTTCTATAAAATGGAGATAATATTTTCCTCATAATGCTACTATAACAATTAAATTAAAGAATCCTTATCTGATGTCAAACAATGTTTAGAAATGTCACATAGATTACATAATTTCATAATTGCCATAACATGAGATTATTATCCCCATTTTGCAGATGAGGAAACTGAGGTTTAAAATGATTAAGAAAGTCACTACAAGTTGTACACAGGTCAGAAATGAAGCCAGGGTATGAAACTAAGTCTTGATTCTACATTCTGCTTTCTTTCCATTAAACCCCATGTTATCTCATGGCTGCTTACATATGCAAGATATAATATATAACTCAAGATATGAGGCTGTACTAATGAAATGGCTGATTCCATGATATGCCAAAGAAGGTATTGCTTGGAGTGAGTGTAATTCTACTTGCAGTTGGAGAGAAAAGATTAGACATCTTATCTAATTCCTTTTTCAGGCCAAAGTTTCTATACTAGTGTTTTGTTTTGTTTTGTTTTTTAGATGTAACCTCTCCTTCCTTCCTTTAATGATAAGTCCCATAATATTTCTCCTCATAAACTCAAATTTAGTAGCAGTTGACAAGAAAATATCTTGCAATTGTTTCTAATGCAAGTGGTTGAAGGTTGAAGGTTTCTAATGCAAGTTGTGCTGAAATATAGTAGCAATTGCTATTAGAAAGCTCCCCTGTCTGTCAATATATGTTAGATGCCCCATCAACAGCAAGCTCCTTAAATTGTCACAGCAAATTTGTTGGCTATTTACAAACTGGAAGTACGGAGTGGAAAAGCCTAAACAATTAGTGAAATTTACAAAACTGTTTCAGCCTCTTGGAATATAGCTGCTTTTCATTTCAACTCATGTGTCTTTTTAAAATTAAAGTACATGAGTATGCAAATTGAAGATATCTGGACTTGAAATCATCAGAAAATTAAGCTGGGCTAAGTAGTCAGAGGTAACTATTTTATCTTGTCTTCCCACTGCAATGAATTTGGGAAGAGAGCTAAGATAGTGGCCATCATTCTGCCACTTACTGTCTTCCCTCAGAACAATTTATCTTTGTTTCAACTCACACAAAAAAAGCATTATGTACCAGCTTATATTGAAAAAGATTCCTTCTTATGAACTTCCTATCCAACCAGCTTTGTCAAACAAAGAGCCTGAGTGCAGTACTTACCCAGTCTCGCTTACCCAGCACAGTCATTTTGCTCTTGTGATTTCCTGAGTGTGTTAAAATCTAGGAAGAAAGAAAATAAAATGATTAAGAACAAAGAACACTAGCAAATGCGTCTTTTTTGGACAGTCTTTTTTTTTTTTGCCTCCAATGTAGACCTTGACTTTTTGAAGTCCTTATGGTGCTTAATGCCTCAATGTCTTCATCTCTAAAGATGGTAATATTTATGCATTATTTAATTAACTTGGAGCAGAAAAGAAAATATGAGTATAATACATTCCATAAACCCTTTTAGGAAAAAAGTGGTAATTTTTTCAAATTATCATCATTACTAAACGAAAAATAAACCAGGCTCTATTTGTTTCAATCCAATATTAACAGTTTAAATTTAAATTGACAATAAAAGACATACTGGAACTATTAATTATTAAATGTCAGATGCCAATCAACATATTTTGTGTTCATTTTTTGTTCATGTGTGTCTTGTTTCAGAGACATTGTGCCATTTTTTTTTGTTCATACATGTCTGGTTGTAGAGAATAACAGTGTGTGTGTGTGTGTGTGTGTGTGTGTGTGTGTATATATTTTCACTAAGAACTAAAAACATCTGGTTGGATCCACCTGACAGCAACTTCCCTATAATTCTTTTGTATCCGGATGTTGATCAGAAATCTATCTATACACCGTATGCTGCAACCTGACCCTGTATACCATGCCTTAATATATTTAATGCCTTTACTTATTTATGCCTCAGGTGTATTCCACGTGGCTAGTTTCTAATCTAGATTACTAAACAAAGAAATCACTCTATGAGATAAAACTGTACTTTTAAGGTGTTGAAAGCAAGGGCAAAAGCCAGGTTTTATATTGATATTATATCCCCTTCCAACACCTGGTACAATGCCTAGCATTCAATAAATGTCTGTTGAAAGGAAATTAAATACTAAACAGAGATACAGATTGTGAATGTGGAAGGATGGGGTTGTGGTTGTTGCAATTGTGGCTTGGGGCCCCAGTTGCCTATCAGGAAAATTGCTTTTGTGTTCATTCACTTTCTGGCTGTGAAACTACAGATCAACTTATAGCCAACTTAGTCACATAATGCAACCAAAAAGAGATCTTTTGGCCTTGTTTTCCATTAGGTTGAAATCAAAAACCACTGAGACTCTTTGGACAGAGCCTTATCGCAGAGCTTTCAGAACAAAGACATTATAGTACAGTGTCTTCCTGTGAGTCCAAAATCTTCCATATTTATCAAAGTTGTACCTTCAAAATCGTTCCTACTCCTACCATCATTACCTCCTTTTAGTGCTAATCACACTATCATCCATCAAAAAAATGAAATGAAAATCAGAAAAAGACTCCAAGGTTGCTAATTTATATAAAACTTCTGAACAAAGCAAAAACAGTTAATACCATTTCTTAGTAAATTGAACCCTCCCTCACTGGAGTGATAAAAGGTGATAAGATCTGTAGGACTCAATCCATTTTACACACTGCCATTCAGACTAATCCTCCCTGCAGTTCAGGGAACAAAGAATTCTGCCATGGGGAAAACAGGAGACCTGCTTTTTATTTCCTAACTCTCCTGTTCTTGCTGGTCAAAGAAAAAGCTATTAATCTAATACTCTGGGCTTATATTCAGAGCCACAGCATCTTAAAGCAATTGGTGGTCTGGCCAATGTGCTATTAAAAAAACAAACAGTCTTTCTAGCTTCAGCAACTCCTCACATAGACAGAGTAACCACAGAGAAAGCATCAGCAAAAGTTGGCCTGAAGACTTCTATTTTAGATTGATGGCTTAGTTTTGAAATTAATTAAAAGTTTTTGAGGAGTTTCAATACTTGTAAATGTGGATATTCTCTCTTTGTGAAGCATCCTAATTAACATTATCTTAAAATTGGTATATTTTAAAATATTTAATATTTTATTTAATATTAATAATTTAGTATTTAAAATTGACAATAAATTAGTGTACTAAAGCAAGGTCAAATTTTTTTCCTTAATATTGAATATTAACCACTATGTGCAAAAGAGGGGCTGGGGTTTAGCTCAATTGCTAAAGTGCCATTCTGCAGTTGCTGAAGTCCAGAGTTTGATCCCCAGCACTGCAAAAACAGGAGAAGGATGTGGCAATCCACTCCTGAGGCAATCTATAAACAGTCAGCCATTGAAAACCCTATGAGGGTCACTATGAGTGAAAGAGGACTCGACACCACCTAACAACAACAACACCAATGTACAAAGGAATATGATTAAAATAGTTGGGAGTTACTACACAGGAAAATATCATGAGTTGTTCTGAACTGCAAATTTTGTAAATCATACTACTTTCATTATGGATAGTTTCCTAATACTTTTTCAACTTTGATAGCAGCCCTCATATTTTACTGCTCAGCTGATTCCCCAGATTAAGTATAATGGAACATACCGTCTCATAATTAGTAAGTAGTGTGATATACTAAACATATCTTGAAGCAAAGAAAGAAAATCACAAATGAATATGTTGTAGATCAGGATGGCAAGGAATAAAGACACCAAGAGAAATACAGCAATTTGGCATCCATGTTTGCATTTCTTCATTAATGACTTCCTCGTAAATTATTTTTATAGTTGTATGTAAAGTTCAAGTGTGAATTCTTTATAAGTGAAAATGAGAGAGAGAGAGAGAGAGAGGGAGAGAGAGGCAGAAAAACAGGGAGAGAGAGGAAAGAAAGAAAGGAAAAAATGAATTATATTGCATCCATTAATTAGTGAAACATAGTTTCAGAAAGAGAGTTTTGGACAATTTAGTAAAAGATTATCTTGTCAGAATGGTAACATCTATTGGAGGAGTTAATAATAATAATATAAGTATACTGATACCATATCAGACTAACATGTGTTGAAAAGAGAGAAAGAAACCAGAGCAAGTAGTAGACTATTGATTAACTAAGATGTCTATCAGTAGAGGAGTGGATTGAAAAATTGTGGTATATGTACACAGTGGAATATTACTCAGCAATAAAAAAGAATGAAATTACATCATTTGCAGCTAAGTGGATGGAACTGGGCAGCATCATTTTAAGCGAATTAACTCAGACTCAAAAAGATAAATAGCATATATTTTCACTTATGTGTCTGAACTAAATCTATATTAAAGGAAGAAAAATAATAACACAAATTTAGATATATAAAAAGGAACAATCATACCTATCTAAGAAGAGAAAACACTAGCAGATCAGAAAAAAGGGGGGAGAGGATCAGCAGGTTGGAGTACAGGTTGCGGAAGGGAGGAAGAGGAAGGGAAATAATTTAGAGGAGTAAAGAGGAGAAGAAAATCCCAAAATGCAGGATGTAACTATATGAACACAAAAGGGAGACAAAAAGGGAGGGAAAGGGAACAAAAATCACTGAGAATATAACCCATGATGACATATTTCATTGTATATTAATGGAAATACCTACCTTTTTTCTTTTCTTCTTTAGCTTAAACTATACTATAAATTATGTAAGCTGGTAAATGTAGAAGCTAAAGTGATTTAATAGTTGAATAATGGATAAAACAAATGACTTATTACTCTGTACCCACTAACATTCATAGATTAATTAATTAATTAATTAAATGAGGTTATAATGATTTAAAATAGAATGATGATAGAATTTAAAGGAATAACCTCAAAAATACTACAAAAAAGAATTTATCAGTTTTTATAATCAATTATATACCTGGAATGGGAGAAGGATGGGTCAGTCTACTCCAGCAACAATAAACCATTGAAAACTCTATGAGGGTTGCTATGAGTCAGACCAACTAGATAGCACCTAACAACAACAAGAACAATAGATTTCTGTGAAGACAAAAGAGAACATGGAAAAGTCAGCATAAAGTGTCAAGACGGAAAAATGTTGGTGCTACTTCTTGCAATATAGAAGTCCATCACCTAAGCAGGAGTTGTCCAGAACTCAGTAGACGCTAGAGAAATATTAAAGCCAAAAGCAAAAGGAAAAAAATCAAGAAATATAAAAGAAAAATAGAAAGAAAAAAAAACATAAGAAAAAAGGGATGGAGGACAAACTCCAAAGACTTTTAAGCTATATCTACCAAACTGAATGTCAGCCACCAAAGAGTGAGAAGTAATATTGATTAAAGTAGAAAATGTAATTAGTAGAGAGTTAATGATGTGGATTCAATAAATACTAGTTTTCCTCTTCCTTTCTCATCACTTCTACTTATGTTTCTTGGCACTCACTATTCAAAATTATTTGTGAGACTTTGTGGAATTCTGGAAAAACATTGTTCGATAAGAATGTTTCCAGTGCCCAAGGAACTTCCTGTAAGGTAAGGAAGACAGATATAAGCAGGCCATTGTTATTGAACCCCACAATTCTAGTCCAGGAGGTCATGGTCAGGAAGGGCTTTATGGAAGAAACGAATGCAAATTAGTCCTTTAAAAGGGTGAAGAGCCCCAAGAAAGAAGAGGAAGGTTATGAGACTTATGTGGGCAGGCTGCCCCAGAAGAGGAAACAACATAAGGAAGCCTCCAGTTATAAAATATTGAGTGTGTAAAGCTGGGTGACAGTGAGAATTATAAGCAGTTTCATGTTACTGAAGCTTTGAATCAGGAAATAGAAACATATATAAGGTGTTGGACTAAATCATGGAAGGTTTCATATATTTTGTTAATAAATTTAAGCTGCCAGGTGCCGTTGCACATGCCTGCAATCCCAGCAACTTGGGGGTCCAAGGCAGGAGGATCACAGATTCAAGGCCAGAGGCAGTCTGCATAAGTTAGAAAAACTCTGTTTCAAAAATAAGTATGTAAATAAATAAATAAATAAAGGCAAGGTGTGGTGTGCATGCCAGTATTCCCTGCAACTTGAGAGGCAGAGGCAGGAGGTATTACAACTTCAAGGCCAGAGGCAGCCTGTGTAACTTAGTGACACCTTGTCTCAAGATAAAAAAGGAGCCAGGGATACAGTTCAGTGGTAGAGCACTTGTAAAAGTTCTATCCTGTAGTACTGCAAATAAATAAATAAATAAATAAATAAATAAATAAATAAATACACCCCCCCACACACACACACAGAGGGTAACAATGATTGTATACATATCTTGGGATGAAATTTTTCCATTTTGCTGTTTTAGGAATACATCATATGCCTGTTCTGATGTGACAGTGGAAATATAATTCAGAATATCATACTACACATTGCTACCACAGTTCAATTCAGCTTCAAAAAACAATAAATAGATATCTCTTAAAATGTGTTTACATTTTTGGCCACCCACAATATACATACACAGACACAAACATATGGACTAGGGTGTGGCTCAGTAGTACAGCACTTGCATAGCATGTGTGAGGCCCTGGGTTCAGCTGCAAAAAAAAAAAAAAAAAAAAAAGAAAAAGAAGAAGAAGAAGAACAACAACAACAACAACAACAACAACAAGAAGAGGAGAAGGAGGAGGAGGAGGAGGAGGAAGGTTGTGGTGGAGGAGGAAAAAGAGAAAAGAAGTTTAAGCTGAATTTGTTGAAATAAATATTTAAAAATTCAACCGTGTTATAGCATAAATTAAGAAGACAGAAAAATAGTGTTTCCAATTTGCCTGGGGTTGTTTAGCTCAATTCTGGATAGTAATCATGAAAAGACCAAGCATAACTACTTTAATGTTATCAGCTCATTTTAGTGTTGCCAGCTAATTTTTGGTATCACTAGCACATCAGAGTATTCTTTTGCTCAAATCAAAGCAGAAACCACAAAAAGGCAAGCAATACCAGCAAATGAGGCTCTACCTGGCTTATACTCCAGGAAAGGGCAGACTGGCTCCCTGAGGATATGAGGCAAGAGGAGCAAAGCTTATACACAAAAAAAGTGTACTCATGTAGACCAGACACACTGTATGCACACAATCCCAGGATTTCTGTACATACCTCAGTTCTTTGCTCTTAGCACAGGGGTGTGTAGTTGACATAGTTATCTACTCATACAGGTTGCATCTGGCTGTACTCTGCTTGCAAAAATCACTGGAAGTGCTCACTACCACCTTTCCAGGAAGGTCATTGTTATTGCTAGGTGCCCTCAAGTTGAATCTGACTTATTGCAACCTCACAGGATTTTCAATAGATGATTGTTTCAGATTACTTCAGGAGTGGATTACCACATCTGTCTCCCATTTTTTGCTGTACTGGGAGTCAAACCCTTGGGCCTCTGACAGTGCACAGCAGAGCTGTATCCCAGCCCCAAGAAGGTCATGTTGTTGTTGTTGTTGTTGTTGTTAGGTGCTGTCAAGTCCAGTCCAACTCATAGCGACCCTATGTACAGCAGATCAAAATGCTTCACGATTCTGTGCCAGGCACATGGTCTTATTTATGTTTAAGCCCATTGTTGCAGACACTGTGTCAATCCATCTGTTGGAGGGCTTTCCTCTTTTGTATTGACCTGCCACTCTCTCAAACATGATGTCTTTCTCTAGGGATTGATCTCACCTGACTACATATCCGAAATATGTAAGACACAGTTTGGCCATTCTTGCTTCTAAGGAGCACTCTGGTTGCATTTCTTCTAGGACAGATTTGTTGGTTCTTTTGGCAGTCCATGGTATATTCAATAATCATCTCTAGCATCATAATTCAAAAACATCAATTCTTTTCCTGTCTCTCTTGTTCAATGTCCAGCTTTCACAACCATATGATCTAACTGAAAATATCATGGCATGAGTCAGATGCATCTTTGTCTTCAATGTGACATCTTTGCTTTTCAATACTCCAAAGAGATCTTTTGCCACAGCTTTTCCTAGAGCAATGCATCTTTTGATTTCTTGACTACTGCTTCCATGGGTGTTGATTATAGAGCCAAGCAAAGCAAAATCTTGGGCAACCTCAATCTTCTCTCCATTTATTGTGAAGTTGTGTACTGACACAGTTGTAAGGATTTTTGTTTTGTTGATGTTTAGTCACAATGCTTCCTGAAGGGTATGATCTTCATCAGTAAATGTTTTAAATCCTCTTCACTTTCAGCAAGCTGAGTTGTGTCATCTGAATAACGCAGGTTGTTAATGAGTCTTCCTCCAATCCTGATGCCACCTTCTTCAGCTTCAGCTTGAATTTGCATATGAGAAGTTGATGGTCAGATCCACAGTCAGCACCTGGTCTTGTTTTAACATTTGGTATAGAGCTTTTCCATTACCTCTTTCCATATATGTAATCAATTTGATTCCTGTATGTTCCATCTGGTGAAGTCCATGTATATAGTCTCCACAGAAGGTCATATATCAGTAAAATTCAGGCATACTGAACATGCAAGGTTTGTGAGAAAGTTTGGGGGAGGAATCGGCAGCTATTATGGGAGGTAAATTTTTTTTTAAGAAGCTTGCATTAGGTAGAAGAATATGCTGGGGAAATCAGGGCACTCCTTGCCCGGTCTCAATTTTTGTTGTTCTTAGGTGCTGTCGATTCTGGTTCAACTCATAGCAACCCTCACAGGGTTTTCAATGGCTGACTGTTTTGGGATTGCTTTGGAGTAGATTGGTAGGTCTTTCTGCTGTTTTGAGGATGCTGGGTTGAAACTGGTCCTCAGAGAATGCACAGCAACACTCTACCAACTGAGCTAAACTGGAGTCCTCTCTGTCTCAATGTTGTTGTTGTTGTTAGGTGCCATCCAGTCAGTGTCCGACTCATAGCAACCCTATGTACAATAGGTGAAACAGTATTATAAGTGCCTCTCTGCTACTCATAGGGTTCTTAATGGCTAGGTTTTTTTTCATTTTGGGGGGAGTGGTAGTGGGTTATCAGTTCCTTCTTCCAAGCCTACAGCACCTGGTGTTCCCAGGAAGTCTTCCATCTAAGTACAAATCAGGCCCGACCCTGCTTAGCTTCTGAGATCTGATGTGATCAGACACCACAGTAGTACTTCTGCAGACCTCTGTCTCAATAGGAGAAAGAAAATCAGGTAAGAGATGAGAAGTTGACCTAAAATACTGTCAATGACTATGATAGCTGGCATAAAAATATCTACTTTACATGTTATCTGCTTAATTTCTTTTGATTCATAAACCTGGATTGCTTTTTGTCCTCAGAATGAAAAAAAAAGCAGATTTAAGTTAAATAATAGAAAAACAAATGAAATTCTACAGGTGCCTATGTCATCAAGAAGGGAAGTGTGAAGACATGAGGACATCCACATTTACAGGTAATCTAGAGAAAAAAGAGACTAGCGAGAGAGGCAAAGGAGAAACTGATAGACATTTGGAAGTGGTTTTTCACTTTATTTTTATATTCACAAGATGGTAAATGATGAATTATTCACCTTTCTTCCTCTTCACTTTCCAGATTGATTAATGAATATGTTTTTAAAAGCAAGTCATTAGACCATGCACTAATACTTTGGTATAAGGAATGCTAGAAAACAACAGTTGAACGATGCTGTAGATTTGTTTCTGCTAGGCTGATTCCCATGGCATTACTCCACAAAGAATCCAGTAGCAACTCTTTAATGGCATAAATTCTGTGATTTTTGCTCCCTTCTCTCCAGTGAATTCATCATCTTTCTCAAGCATTATAGTCATTATGCAAAATGAGTAGATGGCTCTTTTACTGATGTCTGAGGTTAGGTTATTAAATATTTATTAAGGACTGAGACAAGTGCTGAGCCAACCTAACAATGCTACATTCCACAACCCTACAGAAAATTAGTCTGAAGGAGGTCTGTATGCTATCTCCTAGATGAAGTCTGGAGATAAAATTACAAACTTATACACCTTTTTCCTCACAGTGATCTGCAGACAAAACTTTCATGTTTGTGTAAGTATTTTCATTAAAATTTGTTGGAATATTTTGGATATAAATGTTGGAAGGCAAAGAAATGGATTGTTTGTCAGAATTTCTAATGACTTCTAATATGTACATCTTTAGAGTCACTGGGCTTTTTTTTTTTCCTTACTAGATTACAAGTTTATGGTTTATTTTTATTTTTTACCACCACCTTATGTCTGACAGTGTTTTATAAGCAGTATGCACTCCTCCAGGTATTATGCTGAAGTTATTGAATTATTTCCTGGCATAATATTACTTACATCTTTTTGTTGTTAACTTGAAAGATCCAGCTTATAAATTTTATAACTCTATCATTATATTTTTGACTGAGGGTTCTCTTACTGTCCTCTGTGATTATCAGCTATGCAATTGACCAGCAATGTGGAGTGATGTGCCTTTCCTGATATGAGAGGCATGTACCATTTACTAGTAATCTATACCAATTTTATTAGAGAAAAATAAATAGTTTTTAATATTCTCCTAAACTCTATGATAATTCTTCCTTCTCTCTGTGTAATTTTCTTTGCTCATCAACACCTTTATTCATCCAAAAGTCTTTGAAAACAATCAATTCTCTAATCCTCACATTTTGACAGTGTATTTTTACAAAAAGATTTCATAAATTACTTTTAAAATGATGGTAATTCTTAAGAAATTTTGCATTTAAAATGGACAATAACCCACACTTTAGTGGGAGTGGAGCAATGTGCTGCAGCTATTTTTTTGTCCTAATGTTTCATGATGCAATGAGAAAAGAGGGTAATAAAGAGAAACAGTCAGTGTATAACGGAGGGGGCAAGATGGAGGACAGATAACTCACGCTTTCTGTCCCAGAGTAAAGGGAAGCTTTGATTAGGGGTTTGGAACTCACATTGAATAGATAGAAACAGTGATAGTTTAGATTGGGAGATAGAGGATGAAACTAGACGAACACTGAAATCGAGAATTTGGCTTTGGAGGAGCTACACAGAGGTCAGTAGCCATTCATGGCCATTCATAACCAGGTCATGGCCATTCTGCCATTTTGCCATCACGCAACTGGTAGATAGAATCCTGGAGACTTGGAGGGGACTTTGCATACACACCCACAGGAGCCAGACCCAACATGGAGTGCAACCTTGACTTCAAACTGTCACCCTGCCCGTGGGACACAAACTACAAGTTTTGGGTGAGTCAGTTTGAGGTGGAACATGGAATCGCCATCCTTAGTGGCACACGTCCTGCAACCTGAGACGCAGGGCTGTTGTTGGTCCCTCATGCAAGAAAATAGGGATCAGATCCACGAGAGTAGATACTAGAGGGTACAGGAAGTGATCATGGAGAGCTCTGGGAAATCAGCGTCAGCGGTACGCAACCAGAGCTGAAACGCAGCTCCCTCCCTCCTGTTGTGGCAGGACAGTGGTGCAGACACAATCTCCACAGACATATGGGCACATATACACCCGGATCCCAGACACACCAGAGGTGATCCTAATTCATCCCACTACACTGTGGAGAAAGGTGGGGGTCTGAGGAGGCAGCTGAGCCCCACAAGGACAGAGTGCTCCTTTTCGGCAGAGCCTAGAGGCACAATTAGACATAATAAGAGCAGTTTCAAGCACAATCGCTGCACACAGACAGACCTGATGCAGATTCCCTCAGGGGTGGTTGGATATCATCCCGCCCACAAGAGGATATGGTCCGCCCAAGTGGTCTCCCAAGTGGGTAGAAAGCCCTGCAACAAAAAAATCCACGATAGCAGCCATATTCCCTGCATGTTATAGGCTTTGGGCAAGAAACCTTTGATTTGGGGAATTGGCGCCCAAACTAAGTGGGACAGGGAGAACTCCAGGGAGGACCCTACAGGTTCCACTGCCTCTCAAACAATACAATAGTCACAGAATATTTCATGGAACCAGCTCTTTGGGCACTTGGTGTCCTACTTAAACCCAGGACATTGTGGGGTGGTTTGCCATTTTCTACGTAATCGGCAAAACCTCTATAGACTAAGACAGACTGCTCGTGCGGATTGTGTGAAAACACTGCTACCCTGAGTTCTGTAGGGAGCACTGCTTCCTGCAGTATCTACTTCAGCCGGTGGAACTGGGTGTCCACAGTTCAGATTCCACCTGCAAGAACATACAGGGCTTTTTTTTTTCCTACCAGGGTTTGAACCCAGGGTCTTCCACCTGCTTGATTTGTAGGTGCTGGACCACCATGCTGCTCCCCCAGCCCATATACTTTACTTTATGAGACAGAGTCTTTCTGGATTGTGTGAACTGCCATTGATCTCGGGCTTGTAATCCTCCTCCGTCTGCCCCCCAAGTCACTGGGATTGCAAGCATGCACCACTGCACCTGACTACAAGTGTTTTTATATGTGTGTGGGAGCATGTATGCATGAGTTTTCTTTTCTTTCTTTTCTTTTCTTTTCTTTTTTTTTTTATGTTTTGTACGGGAGTGTGAATCCAGGGTCATGCACCTGCTTGCTTTGAAGGTGCTGGACCACCACGCTGTGGCCCCAGCCCATATTTTTTACTTTTTGAGACAGGGTCTTGCTGGGTTGCACAGACTGCCTCTGATTTTGAGCTTGCAATACTCCTGCCTCCGCCCCCCAAGCTGCTGGGATTGCAGGGGTACACCACCACACCTGACTATAAGTGTTTTTATATGTGTGTGGGAGCATATATGTGTGAGGGCTTTTTTTGGTTGTTATTGTTTGGGTTTTTTTGTACAGGGGCTTGAAGCCAGGGTCTTGCGCATGCTTGCTTTGCAGGTGCTGGACCACCATGTTGCGCCCCCAGCCCATATTTTTACTTTTTGAGACAGGGTCTCACTGGGTTGTGCAGGCTGCCTCTGATCTTGGGCTTGTGATCCTCCTGCCTCTGCCCCCCAGCCACTGGGATTGCAGGCATGCACCAACGCAGCTGACTCCAAGTGTTTCAATATGTGTGTGAGAGCGTGTATGCTTGAGTTTTTTCTTTTTCCTTTCTATTTTTCTTCTTTTTGTCTTTTACTCCCTTCCCTTTTTCTATTCTCCTTCTCTTTTTCTTAAGCTATATATGTGTCTTTATCTTAATTATTTTACCCTTAAGTCTTAACCTTAATTTTAATTTTGACAGTTATTTCAATACCCTCTATCCTCTACCTCCTCTTTCCCCCTCTTCTGTCACCAGATCCCCCCCTTTCTCACCCCACAGAAGAGAAAAAAATCTATTGCCTCTGTATCCCCTAGACCCTTTGAAGTTGGGCTGGTGGACTAAAGAGAGAACCACACAGACCAAAAAGCCGAGAATATACTCAGCTTATAAACTCAAATAAGCACCAGAGATTCAGCACCACACAATCTCAAAGAAATAACAGAGGGAGAAGTTCTGTGCACGCAGGAGAGATGAATTCTATTTCCCAGATCATATTATGGGCAAACAAAGTAAACTTTCGAAAAACACGAAAGGGCAGGAAAGATCTGAAGGCCCCACAGAGAAAAGCCCCCCAACAAATAATTCCAAGGACTCTCAATTCTTAGAGACCTCTGATTTGGAATTCAGAGTCATGGTTATAAACATGCTAAGAGAAATTAAAGCAAATACTACAAGCACCCAGGAAATCCTTGAAAAGAAGGTATCTCACTTGGAATCTGTTCCATAATCCCAGTTAGAAATGATAAGGAAAAACCAAGCAACTCTCCTTGAAACTCAATCCAAGTTAACTGAATTGAACTTGGCTAGAGAATCCTTTTTGTCGAGATTGGATCAATCTGAGCTGAGGATTTCTGATTCTGAAGATGCCATAAATGAGCTTAAATACAAACAGTCATAAATGGAATCAATGATAAAGGTATTTAAAAAAAGATTTCCAGGAGAACTTAGATAGAATGAAAAAACAGAACTTAAGAATTCAGGGCATTCCGGAAGGAGAAGAAAGATCCACTGGAGACCTTCAAAACCTAGTAAAGGATACCCTCAAGGAAAACTTCCCAAAGATAGAACAGGAAATGGATATATACACCACTGAGACATTCAGGGCTCCTTTGAAGGCTGATTTAAATAGATCATCCTCAATACATGTCATCGCTCACATGCTGTTGTTAGAGACCAGGGAAGCTATCCTGCAAGCAGCAAGACAGAAACCCCTTATTACTTATAAAGCAAAACCTATTAAAATTACTGCAGACTTCTCCATATCAACATTAAAATCTAGAAAGGAATGGACACAGGTGATTCAAATCCTGAAAAAAAAATCTCCAGCAAAGACTAATATATCTAGCCAAATTATCTTTGAAAATAGATGAGGAGTATAAGACATTTAATGACACTGATGCTTTTAAACAATATGCAACCACCAAACCAGCACTGGAGAGGATTGTAAATCAACGACCATATTCAGGAGAGTTAAGACAACCCTATAAAGGCAAACAAAGAAGTGGTTAGCTGAAATGAGTGCAACCCAAGAAAGGACCAAAGCACACATGATTCATAAATCAGTAACAGATAATGATTGGGTATATAACAATAAATCCTACTCAATAATCACTATTAACATAAATGGTCTTAACTCACCAATTAAGAGACAGAGACTGGCTAACTGGATGAAAAAATACAAACCATCAATATGTGGTATTCAGGAAACTCATCTAACTCACAAAGAATGGAATAAACTAAGAGTTAAGGACTGGGAAAATGTATACCTAGCAGGGGGGAACAAAAAAAAGGAGGTGTTGCAATACTAATTTCAGATAGATTAAATTTCATTCCAAAACGAATTAGAAGAGACAAAGGAGGACAGTACATTTTAATACAAGGAGCAATCGATAAAGAATCAATAACGTTCCTTAATATTTATGCCCCAAACATAGGGGCACCTAGCTTTATAAGACAAACCTTATGGAATATAAAGAGCTTTATTTGACCAGAGGTCAATAGTAATGGGAGATTTCAATACCCCACTTTCATCACGAGAAAGGCCATCAAAACAAAAAATCAACAGAGAAACGTCAAACCTAATCTTCACCCTTAACCAGTGGGATCTCACAGATATATACAGAATATTTCATCCACATGATGAGGAATACACATTCTTTTCAGCTCAACATGAAATGTTTTTAAGAGAGATCATATACTAGTCCAGAAGAACTCCCTCAAAAAACACCAAAAAGTAGAAATTATCTCCTGTTCCTTATCAGATCATAATAGGATAAAATTGGAGCTCAAGAGCAAGAATAATCCCAGAAACTTTACGAACTCATGGAGACTGAATAATATATTGCTGAATGACCAATGGATCATTGATGAAATCAAATTGGAATTTAAAAAATTCCTACAATCAAATGATGATGAAAACACATCATACCAAAACATATGGGATACAGCAAAGGCAGTTTTAAGAGGGAAGTCTATAGCATTAAGTGCCTTCATCAATAAAATAAAGAAGAGCCAAATAAATCACCTAATAATGCATCATAAGACACTAGAAACCCAACAAAAAATCAATCCTAAAAGGAACACCCAAAAGGAAATTACAAAAATAAAGGGAGAAATATCTCAATTAGAATCCAATGAGATAATTCAAAAAATTAATAAGACTAAGAGCTGGTTCTTTGAAAAGATTAATAAAATACACACCCCTCTGGCTAACCTCATCAAAAAGAAAAAGGAAAAATCCAACATAGTATGGATTATGAAAGACAATGGGCCCATAAACACCGACTTCAACAAAATACAGAAAATTGTTAGGAATTAGTATAAGAGACTATATTCCCAAAAATATGAAAATGTAGAAGGAATGGACAAATTTATTAACACTTATGACCTACCAGAGCTATCCCCAGAAGACATAACTGACTTAAACAAGCCCATTACCTATACAGAAATAGAAAAGGTAATTAAGAGTCTCCCAACAAAGAAGAGCCCAGGTCCTCATGGATTCACAGCAGAATTCTACCAAACTTTTAAAGAAGATATAATACCTGTCTTCCTCAAATTATTCCAAAAAATAGAAAAGGAGGGAGCACTCCCAAATTCATTCTATGAAGCTACCATCACCCTGATTCCTAAACCAGGAAAAGATTCATCTAAGATAGAGAATTATAGACCCATCTCCCTTATGAATCTAGACTCAAAAATATTTAATAAAATTCTGGCAAACAGAATCCAGCAGCATATGAAAAAGATTATCCACCATGACCAAATGGGATTTATACCACACATGCAAGGCTGGCTTAACATACAGAAATCAATTAATGTAATCCATCATATCAAGAAACTGGCAAACAAAAACCACATGATCATCTCAATTGATGCTGAAAAGGCCTTCAACAAAGTGCAACAACTTTTCATCATAAAAACGCTGAAGAAGATAGGTATAACACCGAAATACCTTAATTTCATAAAAGCCATTATGACAAACCTACAGCCAACATTATACTAAATGGAGAAAAACTGAAACCATTTCCTCTTAGATCTGGAAAAAGACAAGGATGTCCTCTCTCTCCTATTCTCTCTCTTCTGTTTAACATAGTAATTGAAGTCCTGGCCAGGGCAATCAGACAAGAAAAAGAAATCAAAGGGATACAGATTGGCAAGGAAGAGGTCAAATTATCCTTATGTGCAGATGATATGATCCTATATCTGAAATACCCCAAAACTTCAACCAGAAAACTGCTAGAACTAATTAACTCCTTCAGCAAAGTCGCAGGCTACAAAATTATCACACAAAAATCAATAGCTTTTCTTTACACCAATTCGCAACAGGAAGAGAAGGAAATTTCAGGAGAAATACCATTTATGATAGTCCACCAGAAAATTAAATACCTTGAAATCAATCTAACTAAATACCCTTCAGATCTCTACAGGTAAAATTTCAAAAAATTAAGGAAAGAAATAGCAGAGGACACTGAAAAATGGAAAGACCTCCCCTGCTCTTGGATAGGGAGAATTACTATAATAAAAATGACTATCCTACCAAAAGCAATCTATTGATTTAATGCAATACCCATTAAAATTCTACTGACTTTACAGAAATAGAAAAAATGATCCAAAAATCCATATGGAACAACAAAAGACCATGCATAGCCAAAACACTTTCAAGCTGCAAAACTGATGCAGGTGTAATCACAATCCCTGACTTCAAGCTATACTACAGGGCAGCGGTTGCAAAAACAGCTTGGTACTGGCACAAAAATAGGCCTGAAGACATCTGGAACAGAATAGAAGACCCAGAATTTCCTCAACACACCTATAGCCACCCGATTTTTGACAAAGGAGCAAAGCAAGTAAACTGGAAAAAGGACAGCCTCTTCAACAAATGGTGCTGGGAAACATGGTCATCCACATGCAGAAAAATGGAAGTTGACCCGCATCTCTCAATATACATGATAGTTAACTCAAAATGAACAAAAGATCTCAACATAAAACCAGAAACATTAAAACTTATAGATGGCATGATAGGCAATACACTCCATCATATAGGCATAGGAAAGTATTTCCTTAATAAGACTCCAATTGCTCAAGAATTTGCAACAAGAATAGATAAATGGGATTACATGAAATTAAAATGCTTCTGCACAGCAAAAGAAACAATTAACAGAGTCAAGGAAACCCCCATGGAATGGGAAATAAATCTTCACATTTTATACATCAGACAAAGTCTAATTACTAGAATTTATAAAGAACTCATGAAAAAAAAAATCTCCCCAAGAAACAACCCAATACACAAATGGACAAAGGAACTGAATAGACAGTTCTCAAGTGGAGAGGTCCATAAAGCCATGAAACACATGAAAAAATGCTCAGTATCCCTAGCCATTAGGGAAATGCAAATTAAAACAACTCTGAGATTTCACCTTACACCAGTAACAATGGCCAGGATCAATAAAACAAATAACAACAAATGCTGGCGAGGTTGTGCGGAAAAGGGAACACTCTTACAGTGTTGGTGGAAGTGTAAATTGGTCCAACCACTGTGGAAATCAATATGGATGTATCTTTAAAAACTGAAAATAGATCTACTGTATGACCCAGGTATAACATTTTGGGAATTTACCCAAAGGAAGATGGATCATCATACCACAGAGACACCTGCATCTCCATATTCAATGCAGCACTTCTCACAATAGCAAGGATATGGAATCAACCAAAGTGCCCTTCAACAGAAGAATGGATAAAAAAAACTATGGTACATATACACAATGGAATACTATTCAGCAATCCAGAAAAATGAAATAAGGTCATTCGCAGCAAAATGGATAGAATTAGAGAAAATTATTTTAAGTGAACAAACACAAGCTCAGAAAGAGAAACATCACATGTTCTCACTGATATGTGGGAGCTGAATCAAAATTATAGGAAGTAAAAATCCTATTCAAATGTTAGATCAAAATAAAAAAAAAGCTAAGAACGGTGTCAATATAAGTGGTCTAGAAAATGCATGCAATTGTTCTGACAAGATAAAAAAAAGTTCACTGCAGGAAAAGTTTCTATCTTAAACAGAACTGGAACCCAAGGACAGATAGAGAAGACTTAGTTGTGGAGGGAAGCATGCAAGAGGGTGAGGGGGCACTTATATGTATAATGTACATCAAAATGCATATATGGAAATGCCACAATGAAAAGCATGTCAGAATGAATCACATTAAGGTGTACATTAAAAATTTCCAATTAAATAAAAGAGAGAGAAACAGTCAACTCCCGCAATTTGATGGGGATATTCAGAAGGGAAGGAGTGATGGGTGAAATTTTCAGAGGTGATAAAGAGAGCACAAGTTCTCCTGAAAATTATCTTCAATGCTGTCTTTAATACATGTAGCATAGGTTTGATAGCAATCTATATTCTATTAAAATAAAATGTATTTCCAAAGCTTTTTTCAAGTGCTTTTTCTCATTCTAGTTGCTGATAGTCCAATATCATAGAAAATAGAATAATATAGCACTGGTTTTAAATACCTGCTATGGTATTATCATATAAGTATTATTTTCCTAATTTTCTACATATGAAAATACTTTCTTTTCAATTGAATAGTTAAGAAATTTATCAGGTTTAAGTTCCAGCTGTTTAAAAAAGATGTGTCTAGACTGGACCTTGTAAACACTCAGCTGTCATGGGCTATGTTGTGAATTAACTGCAAATGACACTTTTTAATTGAAGACATAAAACTGGTATAAATTTTGAGACATTTTCATTATGGCAGTTGGATAAATGCTAGCAATACCTTTGTTTTTAGCTACAAATCTTTGTTTGTGTTCAGAACATAAAGATGGAACGGAGAGCCCAAAGAAAATAGTCTTATTTGAAGTTCCTATGCAGTGCAATCCCAAGTTGATTTTTCAATTTGTCATAGACTTATGTTATAAGCTAAGAAAATGTCTATTGATATTTACTAAAACACAAAAGTTAAAATCAATATGTCTATTATGAGATAGTAGAAAAAATACTTGGAGTATATGCAGAAAAAATTCTGAAGTGGGGACATAGCGTTAACTGTGATGAACTGAAGTGAATTTAGAGCTATAAGTACTGAACTCTATTTCTAAATCTTCATTACAGGTGAAGGCACAATCTCAACAAAACTTTCTTTTTGAAAAATGACCCTAAATGGATCTATTTATTTAAAAAATCTAATGGAAACATATTTTCCTGTATAGACATTATTTCTTCAAGTAATATTTAGGAGATCCTGGATACTTTGTGGCTGAGTACTAAAATTCAAAGTGGGAAATCATATTTTACATTTTTATATCTTATAAATAGTGAGACTCAAACTGACAAATTAAATCATGGTGGCAATCATATAACAAGTTGTTCCTAGAATCCAAAAATTTAATGTACCAAGTTTTTATTTCTTTTTCTCTAGGGAAAATTACTAGAAATGTGTTTCTTCAGAAGGAAAAGAAGTTGTTAAGAAAAAAAATCTGTGGAACTAAAGTCATCTATTCACTAAATGGACAGATCCATGAAGAGAATGATCAGTGTGGATGATATTTTCATAGTTTCTGTAGTTCCAGAGACATAATGACAAATTGGTTTAGACAACAATTGCTGTTGCCTATAGGTGGGCATCACAGTAAGAGTATTGGCAATTCCCACTTGAAAAATTTCACCTACTGTGGTTCTTTCTTATGAAATAGACACCTATAACAATACATTGTAAAAATTCAAATTTGTCAATCTTTCATGTCTTAGTTGTATCTTATGAGTTATTCCCGATTTTATTTTCCAATTGAATGGTCATTGGACAATAATGAAGAAGGGAAGGAAGGAAGGAAAGAAGGAAGTTAGGAAGGAAGGAAGGAAGGAAGGAAGGAAGGAAGGAATTTCTGTGGAAGCACATAAAGTCCAGGTTACCCAAAATAATCTTTAGCAAAAAGAACCAACCTGAGTCATTACATTTCTGACGTCAAAATATGCTACAAAGCTATAGTAATCCAAACAGCATAGTACTAACATGAACATAGACATTTACAGCAATGGAACAAAATAAAGAAGCCAGAAACAAGCCCACTCATTTATGGTAAATTGATTTTTGATAACGGTATTAAATATACACAATGGGAAAAGGATAGTCTCTTCAGTAAATATTGCTAGGAAATATACAGAAGAATAAAACTGGACCCTTGTCTCACACTGTACATAAACATTAACTCAAAATTTACTGAAGACTTAAAAGTAAAACCTGAAAACTGTGAAACAACTAGAAGAAAGCATTACAGGAAAAGTATCTTGAACTTGGTCCAGACAATGATTTTTTGCATATGATTCCAAAAGCACAAGCAACAAAATCAAAAGCAAAGAAATGGCATTAGAACAAATTAAAAAGCAAAGGGAAAAAACCAACAAAGCGAAGAGACAAAGTGGAAAAAATATTTCCAAATCATAGATTTGATAAGAGGCTAATTTTCAACATATATAAGGAACCCAAACAACTCAGTAATGACAATACCAAAATTCTAATTTGTTTTGAAAGGAAATTTCTGTTTTGTTTTGTTTTGATTTGATTTGTTTTTCTTTTTTCAATTCTGGAGATTGAAACCAGGGCTTCAGACATTTGAGGCTAGTGCTCTATCATTCTATCACTGAACTGCATCGTAAGCCCTTTTTTAAATTTTTGTTTTGAGGTAAAGTCCCACTAACTTGTTCAGGCTTCCTCTGGGCTTGAATTCAAGGTCTTCCCGCCTCAGCCTCCCAAGTCATTAAGATTCTACGTGTGCCCCATTCATATTTTATGAGATAGTTGTTGTGATATAAGTGGAAGGCAAATCTGGGGGATTTCTAATGAATTATTAGACTTAATAAAGGTATTCTTTAAAAAATGTAAGCTTGAGATATATGACCACCTCCAAAAAGAACTCATTTCTGGTTTCATATTACATTTAAGTGTGAAAAAACTAGAGAAGGTATACATAGATGCTGTTGCAGTTCCTTTAGCCTAACATTTTGACTCAACATTCCAAATAATAGCCATCAAATTTTGACCTCGTTAGAATCTCTTGAATTGTGTGGGAATCAGACTGCCTTTACCTGCAGGAATCCAATTTTCTTTACATCAATTCCTAAATCAATTTAATAAGCCTGAAAATCATATAAAATAGAACATGAGATAAAACTACAAAAGACAGGAAGGCTCTAACCAAGAGTCTAAAGAGGACTTTTAAATGTGATTTAGCTTGGGAAATTGAAAATTAATATGATGAAGAGAAAATAGAGAAAGATGCTAAGTTTCAAATGTCAGGAGAACCTTAGAGATCAGTAAAATTAAAGAGAAATATGTGTGCATAGTAGAAGGAAAGTATAAAGAGTTTACAACATGATAGAAAATTCTTTGCCCAAGTTACTTTGAAAACTGTACAAAGAATAATGAAATGAGAAACATTTGCGCACCTGAGCACTCCATTTTAATGATCAAGCAAGCTTTTTCAAGCTGAGAGATATAACCATGGGAAATAGTTATATATATTAAGCCCATGTACTCATAGGATATATTTGCCAATAATATCTTTTCTGGTAGACAGGTCACTTGTAATTTAATGTAAGTAATGTAAACAACAAAAGCCATCAGCATGCTAGATCCTAGTATTAAGGAGGAATAAAAGTATAGTAAAGCATGTTTTCTAAAACTTGTTAAAGAATGATCAAGAGCCAGGCAGGGTGGCAGAGGCAGGAGGATCACAAGTTGGAGACCACAGGCAGTCTGCATAATTTAGGAAGACCCTGTCTCAAAAAGTAAACAAGTTGGAGTGGGGGGTGCTACTCAGTGGTCCAGCACTTGCAAAGCGTGCAAGCTGGAATCCCTGGGTTCAACCCCCAGTATGACAAGAAAAGAGAGAGGGAGAGAGAGAATGATCAAGAAATAATAGTGGAAGTCTAAACATGATTATAACTTCTGGAAGTCTTTCAGTTAAGAATCAACAATTTGTGTAACTTGTGTAGTATTTTGATCAAATGAAAGCTTTTCTTTCTTTTTTTTTTTTTTTTCTCAGTTCTGGAGGTTGAGCACAGGGTCCGCGCTTTCATGCTTTGCAAGTGCTGGACCACTGAGCTGCACCCTCAGCCCATGTTTTTTTGTTTTTGTTTTTGTTTTTGTTTTAATTTTCAAGGCAGGGTGTCACTAAGTTACACAGACTGCCTCTAGTCTCGAACTTGCGATCCTCCTGCTTCTGCCTCCGGAGTCTCTAGGATTACAGGCATGCGTCACAGCGCCTGGCACAAAAGCTTGTTTATGAGTACCAGTGTGGAAGAACTGCATTATCATTATTCCCTCAATCTGGAATCTGGCTCCTCCCTAGGCTCAAAATGGACCAGCATCTTTCAGCATAGGTACTGCCTTCTCTGGAAACTTCCTCATCCTTCTCGGCAGAGGAAAGTGTGATTTCTCACTGCTGTGCCAGAGTTTCTTTTGCTCTGTCAGCGCACTTGTATAATACATAAATTCTTTTCCCATTAGGTTGTGAAGGAAGAGAGGGCAGAGTTGTGAATGTCATAGTTTGAATGTGGGTCCAGTGTGTCTCCCATGATTCATGTGCTAAAAACTTGCACACAAGTGTGGCAGTACTGAGGTTTTAGAAACTTTCGTAGATGAAGCCTTTGTTGTTGTTGTTGTTAGGTGCCATCAAGTCAGTATGGGACTCATAGCGACCAACAAGCGAAACACTATTGTCAGTGCTTCTCTGATGTTCATAGGGTTTTCAATGGCTGATTGATTTTTGGGAGTGGGTTGCTGGGTCCGTCTCCCAAGCCTACAGCACCTGGTGTTTCCAGGCTGTCTCCCATCCAAGTGCTAACCAGGCCCAACCCTGCTTAGCTTCTGAGATCTGATGGGATCGGATGCCACAGGGCTACGGCTGCAGGCAGATGAAGCCTAGAGGAAAGTAATTAGGTCATGAAATCTCTGTCCTCATAGATGAATTAACACTGTGTAGGTTACTGCGTGAGTAGGTCAAGTCTTGTGAGAATGGACTTCTTTCCAAAAGAATGGGTTGTTATAATGGAGTGTGGCCTTTCACTTTTCCTGAAATCCTCTTTAGCACATGCCACTCACCACTTTTATGTGTACTTCTGTCATTGTGGTGTCATTTACCTTCAGGCTTTCAGTGGATTCAAGCAAATAACAGTGCTGTGCTCTTCAACCTTCAGAACCATGAGCTAAGTAAACTTCTTTTCTTTATAGTGTACCCAACTTCAGGTACTTCATTATAGGAGCACAGAACAGACAAACACAATGACTTTTCACATTTTGTATCCTTGACAATCAGAGGGGTAAGTCTCCTAGTAATTGTTTCATATGTGAGTAGTAATAGAGTGAAAGAATGAATGAATGAGCTGTTCAATTGTCACTGGAATTAAAATTAGACTCTGGACACATGAACACATGAAAAGCACTGGCTTTTACAGCAGAACTCAATTCACAAAATAAACTCCAAACTTTGGTTATGACCTGGGCAATTGGAATCACTCAGTTCTCTTGGCTTCACTTGAAATACCACAAAATACTTGAAATTAAGTGTGGTTTTAAAAGAAAATATTTGTTATTTCCATAGTTTCTCAAAATTGCTCTTTATTTTGCTATGCTAAATAAGGCAATGCTATTTAAAAGCTTGAATTAAAAATAATCTTTCAGTATTTTAATTTCTATTATCTTACTTTTTTAAGTCTGCAGTGTTCCTTCTAGTGGCCCATGATGTACTAATAAAATAATTGATCTCTCATAAAAGAACTTACTGGGAAGGAAATAACACTTAGTTGTTAAATATGTAGCATCTAGGGGGATTGTCAGTTTTACCTCTGGGTACACAGGCTGGTCTTGAACTCCAGGGCTCAAGCAATACTCCTAGCTCAGCCTCCCAAGTAGACGAAACTATATGCACTTGCCACCACATCCAGATTAATCAATCTTTCTATTTGTAAAACAAAAATAATAATGATGTCTGACACACTAGCTATGTAAGAATTAAGTGGGATAATATGTGAAAAACATGCAGTTTTATTTCTGATGTATGTTAATAACCCAATAAATATTAGTGCCACCTGGTTATTGTTGGGGCTATCTACCACATTGTTGGCAGGTTTTATACTTATTATCTGGAAGACTCCAAAACTGAAATATGCTGTTGTTGTTAGGTGCTGTCGAGTAGTATCACATAGGGACCCTTATACGATTTTCAATGGCTGATTGTTTCCGGATTACCTTGGGAGTGGATTGCCACATCCCTCTCCCATTATTGTAGTGCTGGGAATCAAATTTGGGACCTCAGAGTCTGCAGAGTGGCCCTCTACCAACTAAGCTAAATCCCCACCCACATACTGAAAATTCTTACTCTACTGACTCCTTCTTCAGAATTTTCACAGGCTGGTCCTATGCCAACATTAGCCATCATCCTGAGGAACTATACACCTTGGTCCTTCTCTATACATTATAGTTGCAGTATCAGGAACTATAGTTATGGTTTGGACTTAAATTGTCCCCCAAAGGTCATGTTGTTTGGTCCCCAGCTAGTGGCATTGTCCTTGTTGTTGTTAGGTGCCATGGAGTCGGTATCCAACTCATAGCGACCCTCATAGGGTTTTCAATGGCTGACCGTTTCGGGATTGCCTTGGGAGTGGATTGCCAGGCCCTTCTCCCATTTTTGCGGTGCTGGGAATTGAACTCGGGACCTCAGAGACTGCAGCGCAGTGCTCTACCAACTGAGCTAAATCCCAGCCCACATTGTCCTTAGAAGTTGTGGAACTTTGGGAGATGGGTTTAGCTTGGTGGAAGTGAGTTACTGAGGGCAGACTTTTTGAAGTTTTTCTCTTGGACCCATGGCTCTGCTTTCTCTGCCTCTTCCTCACCAAATGTGAGTCTTCTACCATGAGCCCTGCCTCCTGCCACTGCCATACCTGTCCCACAACCATTACAGACTGATTTTTTAAATGTGAGATCCCAACAAACTTCTTCCCACATAAGTTTGTTTGAGTTGGTCTTTTTGCTACAGCAACAACTGTTGACTAATACAAATGCCCTCATTTATTCTGCATCAAACTCTATTATTAGGCCACAACATACAACATGCTTTATGCTTTTCAATTTGCAGGACCTCTAGTGATATTATTATTTTATTTAACATATTTTCCCTGACTTCTTTCCATCTTGGGAAGACATAATACATAAGGGAAATTTTGGTCATAACAGAATTGAATTATGGAATACTACCATCAGATGTAATCCACTTATCATTCCCAAACTGGATTCCCAAAACACCTAACTTGTTTCCCTGAACTCTTTCTTATGTCTATGTTGGCAAAATCAGAGGCCAGTATTTCAAAGTACTGGCACAGGGGCCAGCACACAGCCACAGACTATATAATCAAACCGTGTCTATACTATTAAGATGCAAGGAACCTTCTGGTAAATGACACTAGAGTTAACATTGCCCAAACAACCTTGTAATATGTTCTGAATAAGTATACAACTTAGACCTTGACTCTGAGTTTTCTTCATATAAGCATCTTGGCCTCCATCCAGAGGGTACTATTGTTAGGTGTTACTGAGTCAGGACAGAATCATAGTGACACTATGTACAACAGAACAAAACACGCCCTGACACTGTGCCATGCCTAACACAATGTCAGTGATTTCCTGCTATTCATAGGGTTTTCAATGGCTGATTATTTCAGGATTATTTTGGGAGAGGGCTGCCAGGTCTTTCTCTCATACTTTGTGGTGCTGGGGATTTTACCAGGGCCTCGGAAAGTGCAGAGCAGCCATCTACCAACTGAGGGCAGAGCTATACCTCAGTCCACCCTGAGGGCACAGAAGTATAATATAACAGAGAAAACAGCCCTCTGGTATTTGAAATTTGGATTTGAAAAAATTACCTCCATCACAAATTAGAGTACCAGTTTTTCTGTTGTGGTTTTTGTGTCTTCATCTTTAAAATGAGGCTATCTATTTAATGAATACCAAGATAAATAATATAAAAAGTAAAGAGACTTGAAAATTTAAGACATTAGCATAGTAAAGGAGGAGAAGCATCTAACTTCATGTCAAAATAAACCAGGTGTGTGGTCCTAACCTTGTTCTGCCCCTAGGTGAGAATAGGATACTGAGCAAGCTTCCATGATGGCAAACATAATCTGTAAAAGGGGGGAAAGGTCTAGGGATACAGCTCAGTGGCAGAGTACTCACCTTGCATGCACAACACCAATAATTTGAACCCCAGTATCACACACAAGTGCATACACACACACACACACACACACACACACACACACACACACGATGATTGTTGTTAGGCGCTATTGAGTGGGCACCTCATAGGGTTTTCAATGACTGATTGTTCCCCTATAGACTGCCATGTCCTTCCCCTATTTTTGTGGTGCTGGGAATCAAACCTGGGTCCTCAGATTTCAGAGCAAGTGCTCTGCAAACTGAGCTAAACCCCAGCCCTCACAAACAATGCTGGGGGAGTGTAGAGTTCTTTCTAGGGTTTCTCTCTCTTTGTGTTGTGGGTGGAAGCAAGAAGTGGGTGCCCCAACACTACACCTGGTGGTGAGGCTGTGGCCAGAGAACAGAGCATCACACACGGGATGAAAGGACAGGGGTTTATTCACAAAGGAGGGGAAAGGAATGGAGGATTAGGGAGAGGGGAAAGGAAAGTTGGAGAAGGGAAGTGGAAAAGAAAGTTGGAGAAGGGAAGTGGTCAGCTACTGTCTCTGCCACTGGGGTAGAGACTCCTGGGTGTTGTTGCTCTTCTGGCTCACAGGCTTTGCCCCTTTGGGGGCCCTGCTCTTGACTTTCAGAGGCTTGCCCCTTGGAGTCTTGCCTCTGGAAGCTGTCAGTCTATGTAGGATATCCTGCATTGTAGAGGTCGGGGTTGGATAGAGGTGGTAGGTAGGTTGAAGTATGATGAAGGTAGGTTGGAGGAAGGCTGAAGGCTAGGATAGGCAGACAAGTAAATGGGCCTTGGGCCCTTAAGGAACCGCAAGGGCCCAGTGAGCTTCTCTTAGATGGTGTTCAGAATGGCTACTGAACTCTGAGCTCTGGAGTTTATATGTCCTGACAGCCAGCCAATCAGGGAAACAGGGTTGGATCATAAATGACCAATCAGATACCAGGGGGGCTTTAAATGTTATCATACCTTGGGTACCATCTTGGCTCGCTTGATGGAAGGGGGGAAGAGTGAGATACCTGGATGTATGGAAATGGTGACCTGTTGCTGTCTTGCCCCATAGGATTCAATGGGAGCAAATGACCCAGATATAGGGTAAGGGTCATTCGCCCCAGAGGAGAGGGGTCAGTCCTCCATGTGGGCTAGATGAGCTCCTGGGACTAGCCGTGTTTGGGGTACTCTCTATCCACCTGGGAATTCCAACAGGGGAGAGATAAAATAGTTTCCTCTCAAGAGTATCATGATGATTTATTGAGAGACACAAGTATCAGGTAAAGTATCTGAAACACAATATATTCACAAGTAGTTGTTGTTTTGTTTCTTGCTATAAAACAAATTTAAAAATTATGTAAACATTAGACATTCTAAGAGTACAAATGCATACCATTTAACTCATATATTTTACTCTGATATATCATTTGAAATAATTATCCTTCAAGATAATTTCTTTCTCTGTAAGGCCATGAGTTACCTAAGCATATTCTCTGAGAGATCTAATCTATTTTTAGTGTTTGTTTTCTGTAAACACATTTTAAATCATTTTTCCAATTACAACTTTCCAGTTTCTACATTGGGTTCAATTTCAATATTTCTCTTTGACCCATAAAACAATGCCTTTTACACAATGCTTTAGAGACTGTACCTATAAATTCCCAAGGACCTCTTCACTAATAGTTTATTTTAAAAAAAATCCTTTATCTGTTGCAAAGAACATTGCTTTTCTTCCCCTATTTCCTGCCTGAGATTTTAATTTTTATTGTATTTAGAGATTCTCATTACAGTAGCAGTTTTTAAAAAAAAGGCAAAATTTAATTTTTGTTGTTTAAGCCTTTCTAAACTTGACATGTGAAATTATTTTTGACAGTGTATTGTAATTTTTCTTTTCTTATAAAGATTTTAAAGGTAGGGGTCATATTCTGTTCTCTGTGCAACATGCAACTGGAACATTTTTATTTTTTTAAGTTTTCATAATAATAGCATTGACACATGCTGGATTCTGTTAAAAAGAATCATGGTATCAATATAATTTATTTGTGGGTATTGAAAGTAGATGTAAAGAAGTTTATCACAATGTATGTGATTGTGTATTCAATACATAAAATATGCTTTTCAAAGCATCTCCTTTGTTTCGTAGCTAACCTTGTCATTGTCATGTAGGTCACACCAGGAATATTGTTTTGTCTCTCCATGTGAATTCTTTTCTTATAACCTTCAGTAGCTGTGCACATCAAAGAGGTAAAATACCTTGAAAATAAGCTATTTAGTAGAAGGTTGCATGTCTTTCTATTCTACAACTCTCATTCTCTTAAAAGTTTCATTTAAATGACTATATTAATGATGTTTATGTGTGGGCGCCTTTCTCAACTTCAGTGCAGCTGAATGAGCCTCCTGAAAGGTATGAAAATTCAAGTACAACTGAGTTAAGGACACTGGTAAGTACAATATGAATAGAGTATATGGAAAGGTTTTCACTCAGGCATGGCTTGAAAACTATAGTTTTGACAGATCTTTTTTCATGAATATACTTCCCTATGAGACAAGAGCCTAAAGACTCTATCCTCCCACACTGAGGTGAGACAAATTCAATTCATACATGTCAAACATGTACATATTGCATATGCACTTCATATATATAAGTTTAAAAGTCAGAAAGGGATCATTTCCAATTATTATTACCTAACCTGAAATGCTTTCATATTTATATATTAGACTCTGCAATCATGTTTATAGTCAATGGCATTAAGCAGAAGCTATAGAAATCCAAGCTTAGACTGAGCAAATTCATTTTTTATTTCTTTATTTCTTCTTTTTGCTTGAGCCCAGGGCCTCACACATGCTAGGTAAGACTTCTACCACTGAACTGCATTTCTAAACATTTTTTTTTATTTTTTATTTTGAGACAGGGTCTCACCAAGTTGTGAAGGCTGTCTTTGGTCTCATATTTGCAATCTTCCTCCCTCAGCCTCCACAGTCACTGGGACTGTTGGTGGATGTCACAGCACCTGGCTTGAATAAATTCTTGATTCCACTTATACAGGTATACTTATAGACAAAAAAGTCAACACAGGTCATGTCTGTGTGTCATATTTTTATTGATGTTTGGAATAATCCATGCAAAAATGATCCATGTCTCTCAAGCTCTTGTGGAGTTTATGGTTTATTGCATTTCAAATTTGAGGTTAATCTAAATTATACATTTTGAATATATCCATGCAAAAGCAAAATGGTGGAATTGAAAGACAAGGAACAAATTTACATAGGGCAAATAAAACTTACCTTCAAATGCATTAACATTTATACCTTTACATGAAAGTTAGCTTTGGAGGCTTTATTAAAGGCCAGAGAGAGGCTTTATGAGATTTTTAGGCAGAGGGAAAGGTCATGTAGCCTGTTTTCCTTGGACTTCTGTATTATATACATTACTACTAGTAGTGATGTGATACATTACCAAGCTATAGCTCTGAGGTAACAGGCTTAATTTTTAAAAATGGATAAAAGTATTGGATTTTTTAAAAAGCCCTATGATCTGTTAACAAGAAGATTAACATTACTCAAAATAACATAGTAACAATTTATGTGGTGAGTCCCTGCCTAATTAGCTCATTGGGGTCATTTCAGTTATTGGTACTGTATTTTGAAAACCTATGTAGGCAAAGATCACCCTTTCCAGATTTAGTTGACATCAGCCAAAAAAATACTAAAATTCATCTCATTTTTACTTTTAATGACATCTTTATATTTCATAGCAATATAATACAATAAATATCACAAGATAACTCATCTCTTAAGCCAAAATTTGTATAATTTAGCCTACCTTGGGTAAAATACAAACAAAAACAAAAATTACAGTCATGCTTTTTTGTGTGTGTGTGAAGGTTTGATAGATAGATAGATTTGATAGATAGATCAGCACAGTGCTAACACATCCTATGAAAGATCAAAGGCCTCTATTGACTAATAAAATTTTCATCCTTACCTGCCAGCATACATCTTAAAAAGATAAAGTGTTGATTGATAAATTGAAGAAGCACAGCAAGGGTAGCTGGATCTCTTCCTGAAACATTTCCCATAAATATCACAAGCATGTGTATGCACACACACATACACATACACACACACACACACAAACACAAAGTAGGTCAATTGTTGTTGTTGTTGTTGTTAGGTGCCGTTGAGTCGGTATCCAACTCATAGCAACCCTCTGTACAATAGGGGAAACACTATTGTCAGTGCTTCTCTGCTGTTCATAGGGTTTTCAATGACAGATTGATTTTTGGGAGGGGGTTGCCAGGTCCTTCTCCCAAGCCTACAGCTTCTGGTGTTCCCAGGCGGTCTCCCATCCAGGTACTAACCAGGCCCAACCCTGCTTAGCTTCCGAGATCTGACGGGATCGGATACCACAGGACTACGGCTGCCGGCAAGTAGGTCAATAGTGTTATTTATTTTCTTGACTCCATGTCTATAGAAAATCATTGACCTTAAACTACTAAGTCATACATTTGAGCATCAGCAGCTGCAGACCATCAAAATAACATATTGGACCTGTGAAGATGGAGTTAATTCAACTATTATGTTGACATTCTTATCTTATTTTGTACAACATTTTGTTAGTAAAAGCATGAGCTCTCAGGATGTGTCAGTTGGTTTTTCTAATGCTGAAATAATTTTTAGATCTGGTAAATAGGTCAGATCTCTTCTTTTGTAGTTGAACACATTATAAAAACTACAAACAATATAATTGCAATAAAATAGTATTTGGGTTAATCTAGAAACTACATATTGTATTTTTCCACATTAATTGCATGCCAGGTATTAAAATCCAGGGTCTTCTTTTTTTATATGAAAATCACTTCTTCTAACTACAAACTAATATAGGCTAGGAAGCATATGATTTGGGTTTTTTGAAAAGGAAAAAATGAAAAATAGTGAAGGGCTGCTTTTAATCAAGGAAGCACTGGCATTCTGACGATGAATGAACACAGTACTTAAGGCACCAACTCTGGCCTTCAAATGAGTATACTCGACAACAATGAAGTATATTTCAAGAGAGTTTATCAGGATTTCTCTTTCAGTCTTTCTTTGTGTAGGACACACATCTCCTTGTCTCATTTAATTTATATGACTTATTCATTACAAGAGATCTAGAAAGAACAAAACTAAGTACTGGGAATTTTTAAATATGTTTTTCCATTTGCCATTAAGAACTTTTCTCATTCTATCCACCCAGGAAGCATCATTCTGCCTCATCTATATTTCACATGGCTTTAAACTTCCTGTAATTCTCTCAAATGCTTTCCAATATGCCCTGAAACATTATACTGCAAAATGATATCCCTCTCCTTTTCCTAGGATAGTATCACTTCTCTATAATTTCCATTTTATTCTTGGTCCTCATTGTTTCCTCTGGTGAAAATTTGAGAACTCAGTAGTAATTTCAGGTAGCACATAAAATAACATTTTTATTTATAGCAGGGTATTTCATCAAAGGAGAAAATTAAAAATTGGTAGCAACTCAAACAGCTTTCTTGATATAGGTTCATTATGAGAGTTTCATTCAAAACATATGTGGGGAAAAAGTTCAGGAAGCAAACACAAGGACTTAGTGATAGGAGTTAGTAAACTTCAGGCAGGTTCAGAGAAGAGGATCCTGGAAAAAAAGAACCACTGAGGCAAGGTGAGCACCAAACAAACAATTAGGTCACCTAAGTTCTAGTCACCTGCAGCTGTACCACTGTGGCATCAAATCCCATCAGATATCAGAAGCTAAGCAGGGTCAGGCCTGGTTAATACTTGTGTGGGAGACCGCCTGAGAACATCAGGCACTATAGGCTTGGGAGAAGGACCTGGCAACCCACTCCCAAAAAACAATCAGCTGTTGAAAACTCTATGAATAGCAGAGAATCACTGACAATAATGTTGGGCCTGGCACAATGTTGGGGAGTATGTTCATCTGTTGTAAGTAGGGTCACGATAAGTCAGACCAGACTCTAATTGACAGCACCCAACAACAACAACAATTTCAGTCAGACCACTTGAGCTTCTTTCTCCTGAGACCCATTATTCAAAGAAAACATGTAGCAACTTGGTCAACAGTCATCAGATCAAGTCCCATTTTTCTATGAAAAAAAATGACCTAGCCAGCAGTCACTAGGTTGAAACAATAAGAGCAATTATCCTTTAACTCTATTCCACCAACATACATGTACCCCTAACTGAAGACCAATTTATTGAAGCTAGCCCAAAAAGTCCAGCCCAAAAAAAGAGACATAAAATTTCCAAGGCAACAGTCCCTCTTCAACTACCGATTAGGGACCCCCTCCATACTTCTGGAGGCTTTGTCTATCCTCTCAACAAACTTCCTTGCTCTTGCTTGCCTTTTTTAGCTGTATGTTTATTCCAGGGTCTGTGTGCCCAGGGGCTGATGCCCAACACTTGAGGAGAAACTCCACTTTCATTGGTAGTTGTCACTAGCAAATTGAACAAGAACAAGCCAAGAGTTGGAACACCCTGTGTTCCCAATGAATAGTTAAAGTGACCTGCAATGTCAGCAAATAAATTCCTTCTACACATGTTATAATGATGCTGATCTGCCTACACACTCCTCTAAATGGGACCTTTACTCACCCTTCATTCAAGGGAAAGATCTTTAAGGAAAGACCTACACAAAGTCAGAGAAAACACCTGCTGATGCTGAGGCACGCTAGATAGCATGGAGAAAGAGGCCACTGCCCTGTAGGTCAAGGCTGATGCAACAGCAGAGTTGCGTTAGAGCAGGATGTCATGTGACTGCTTAAACAGTGAAAAGCAAGACCTTGCTGGAACTCACTGGGACCAACACAGCCTATCAAGATGACCTCCTACTGTCCTTTACTTCATTATGGCATCTATACATCATTGCCTCCAGCGGTACCACTGTGGCATCCAATCCCATAAGATCTTGAAAGCTAAGCAGTGTTGGGCCTGGTTAGCATTTGAATGAGAGACTGCCTGAGAACACCAGGTGCTATAGGTTTGGGAGAAAGACCCAGCAGCCCACTCCCAAAAAACAATTAGCCATCAAAAACCCTATGAATAGCAGAAAAGCACTGACAATAGTGTTTCATCTGTTGTATGTAGGGTTGCTATGACTTGGATACTGACTTGAGGGAACCTAACAACAACATATATCATTAGATTACAGAATTCTGTTCCCATCATGTCTCTGGCACCATGACACATTTAAACAAAAAAAGACTGAAAAGGATCCTACTCCAGGAAACTCCCCAGCCTTTTCTGGAGAGTCCCCACCTCCCTCCTCATGCACCGACCCCTAAACTTAGCTCATGAATAATCCTTCCCTTCATTGAGCTTGCCATATGATGAGCTTAACCAGAAGTAGACAAGACAGACTCTGAGACTCTGAGAAGCCAGCATGATGCCCCACCTTGTGTGTACTTTTTAATTCTTTACTTTTGCTTTGTAAGAAAAGTTCTTTCCCAGTTCCTTACATCTTGTCTCTGATGGTAACAAAGAACCTGAAACAGTGGGTGGAGGTTTCTATTTGTTATTCCTCTCTCACCCTGAGAACCCCCAGCTACTCACCAATAGCAACAATTCTAAACATTAGAGTTTTTTATTTGTACTTCTTTTTTTATTTTGTGTTTTGAAACAGAGTCATGCTGTATAACCCCGGCTGACCTCAAACTTGTGATCCTCTTGACTTGACCTCCTTGGTGCTAGAACTACATGCTGTGTCATTACTCCCAGCATTTCTACATAAATACATGTAAATAATAATGAATGTTTTCCAATACTGCATGACGAGTGTTTGGAATGCTATATTCTCTGTCCCACAAAAACAGGAAAGTGTGAGGGAAAGTATAGAATCAGTTTTGAATTCCATGTTTTCTAAACCAAAATTCTGAAAATTTATCATCCATGCATCATGGGTAATTCAGAGATCTTTTAGAAGATGGCAAGAAAAATCAAAGACAGTCCATTTGGGCTAGGGATGTAGCTCAAGGGTAGAGTGCTTATGTAGCACATGCAAGACCATGAATTTGATTCCCAGCACTTTAAAAAAATGCATTTAACGTAAATACTCAGAAAGGGATTTTTTGAGGCAATGATCTTTTAATGCCACAGCATTAAAAGCATTGTAATTTCTTCTTTATAGATCTTTTAACATTGCTGAATTTTTAGCAAGAAAAAAATAGAAAAAATACGGTAAGTACTGCCTACTAGCATTTGATTATTTGAAATCAGTCTAGATATAACACAGAAAACTTGATGTTTATAAACAATGAAAATACTAAAGTTTGATTACTAAAATGTTAATACTAACAAAAATTGACAGGTGAAAGAGAACTAGAAGTTAAATTACAAATTTATTTTTATAGTAGAGATGAATTAGGGATTTTATTAATTTGATAAAACAGTAAATCATATATCAAATGAGTACACACTTTGAAATTTGATAGGCAATTAAAAGAAAAACAGTTGAAACTGATTTCTTTTAGATATTGAAACTGACTCAGGATGGATTGAAGAGAGAAGATATCAAGTAGATTCAGTATTTTATTTAATCTACTACATTGTGTAAATTTGGATGGACCTCAGGCTTCGCTCAGTTGGTAGAGTGCTGCTCTGCACTCTTTGAGGCCCTGGATTTGATCCCAAGCACCTCAAAAAATGAGAGAAGGACCTAGCAGCCCACTCCCAAAACAATCCCAAAACAATCCACCATTGAAAACCCTGTGAATAGCAGAGAAGCACTGGCAATAGTTCCAGGCATGGTACAGTGTTAGGGAGTGTTTTGTCCTGTTGTACATAGGGTCACTATGGTTTGGACCTGACCCAATGGCACCCCCTTGTATATAAATTAACACCAAAGGCTCATGTGTTGAAGACTTCTTCCCCAGCTAGTTACTTAGTTGCCAGATGATGGGATTTGGTGAGGCAATTGGTTTATGAGGACACTAATTTCATCAATGGTTTAATCCATCAATGAGTTCATAATGAATAGACTATTAGGAAGTAGGGTCTGGCCGAAGGAAGTAGGTCATGGAGGTGTGGCTTGGAAAGACATATCTTGTCCCTTGCCCCTTTCTCCTTTGCTCCCTCAGCTTCTTGGCTGCCATGAGGTAGGCAGTTTTCGCCTGCTATGTCTTTCTGTCATATTTCTTCCTTGCCACAGACCTAAAAACAATGGAGCCAGCTGACAGTGGACTGAACTCCCTGAAACCATTAGCTGAAACAAACATTTCCTGCTTTAAATTATTTTTCTCAGGCATTTTGTCACAGCAACCAAAAGCTGAATAAATTGATTTAAAAAAGGTTTAATAAGAAATACATTAAATAAAATATTATCTCTGTAATATCATAAGTAGTTCAAAAATAAAGTATACTTTTCTTAATCTTTGTAAAAGTCATAACCTTAAAAAATACCTTAATGCCATTAATGTGTTGAATGACTGGTTTTAAATGAATAAAACCATTTAAAACTCAAGAGTCACAAACACTAGCAGTGCTACTCAAAGTCTAGATGTAGTCATGTATTCTACAAACATTCCTTTTTAAATTAACTGTTATTATGACCTGGACTAGGTTCAGAGGACAGGTACTTACTGAACTTAAGAAACAATGATCTTTAGCCAGAGTTCAAATAAGCTCAGTAATAGTCAAAGCATCTCACACTATTAGCTTATTCTGTGGTGCCAATATGTAGTTGTTCCTTTTGGCCACAGTTATTGAGTAGAATGTAAAACATTCAACACCTCCCTATTCACCTACTGTCTGCAGCCATAGCACCCTGGCATCCAATCCTGCCTGATCTCAGAAGCTAAGAAGGGTCGGGCTGGTTAGTCCTTGGATGGGAGACCACCTGGGAATACCAGGTGTTGCAGGCTAGGGAGAAGGACCTGGCAACCCACTCCCAAAACAATCCACCATCAGCAACCCTATGAATAGCAGTGAAGCACTGACAATAGTGCTGGACATAGCACAATATCTAGGAGTGTTTCATTCTGTTGTAGGGTTGATGAATTGGACTGGACTCAAAGGCATCTAACAACAACAAAAACAACATTCACTTATTGAATTCCAGGGCAGAGGGAAGAAATAAAGTCTTATCAGGAAGTATATTTCACAATGAGCTTGTTTGTTTGGATTTGTTTGTTTGTTTGTTATTTTTGAGACAGGGTCTTGTTGTATAGCCCAGGCTATCCTAGAGCTCACTGTGTAGACCAGGCTAGCCTTAAACTTGCATCTATCCTGTCTTAGCCTCCTGAGTGGTAGAATTACAGGTGTGTGCCACCACACTGGGTTTACATGGTAGTTTTAATTGTGAAAAAATCTGCATTCTTGCTGATGTCTAATATATGGATGCTCCTATCCTCATACAAAGTGGAATTTTTAGGGAAAAGGGGGACTTGAAATCACTCCAAGTTTACATTATGAAATTAAGGTATTTTAATTAAGAAAACTCATCAAGATTACACTGCCCTTGTCTACAGTTTTCTTTCATTTGCAACTAAAACAATAGCAACTGCTCAAAATTTTGTTATAAATTGCAAATAAAAAATACTATCATCTAGGATATCTAATAATTCCTTTTATAGTTTAGAATGAGTCAATAAAAAAAGAATTATTAACATAAACTGTTCATTGTCATTTCTAAGCCTAAATATAATTTAAGGGATTATTAAGGAGTAGTAATCTCTCTCTTGAGAAAATATTTAAAATTTTAAATTGAGGTTTTGAACCTGTGGTATTATTCATGTGATGGGAGAACGATGTGACAGTCCACTCCCAAAGCAATCAGCCATTGAACACCCTATGAGGGTTGCTATGAGTTGGCCTCAACTCGACAGCACCTAACAACAACAACATTATTCATTGAACTAAAAACTTATTATTCATCATAGAGGCTGGAGTTTAGCTCAGTTGGTAGAGTGAGCTCCATACTTTCTGAGGACCCAGGTTCTATCCCCAACACTGCAAAAATGAGAGAAGGAGGTGACAGTGCACTCCAAAAACAATCCAGAAACAGCCATTGAAAACCCTATGAGGATCACAATGATTCAGACCCAACTTGATGGTGCCTAACAACATTCATCATAGGTAAAGTTTTAGAGAATCACATAAAAATGTTTATTAAAAAGCACCTAACATCCTTTGTCATCTGGGTACTCATGAAAGAGTTCCTCTTTTTAGTGTTTTCTTGTTACTCTTTTATTAATGTATTGGTCCTAAATACTCTATCAGGCTCTCTTTTGGCAGAGTGACATAACTCTGTCAACTTTCATACCTCATTTTACAAATGCTAAAGATCTTACAATTAAAATATCATTTTGTCAACTATACAAATTACAGGAGATAGTTTCCAACAGAAAAAGCCAGACTTTAGCAATGCTCTGAATGCATAAAAAGATGTACTTCCCAAAGGTAACTGGGATAATTATTACTTCTTACAGTCTCTTATTATTATAACTTGGCTTCCTTTTTAACTGCCTGCACCAAGGAGTACACACATCTATTCCTTTACTGACTTGGCTCCAAGAAAAAGACCACTCTTCCAGGGAAAATATGATTCAGCATGTTCTCTACTTAAAAACAACAACAACAACAACAAAAAAAACTGGAATGATTGTAAACTTTCACTTGTTTTTACATTTATATTGAATGAAATAATTTATGTATTGACTTCTGGCTTTATAGGCTGGCTTTCCCATTTATTACTTGGAGGATTTTTGGGAGACATGTTGAAAGATGTGTACAATAAAACACATTACATTTTCTTATTCCTCATTATCTTGTAGCCACTATGCTTTTACAAGGCCACTTAAATCTGAGGCTCCAATTCAACCTTGTTCTTGCTCCCCTGTACCTCCCTTTAATTCAGTGTCCATTTATGTACCACCATCATCAATCAAAAAAATGCATGACAAAGAACTTATCCTCAATTTTTCTGAAGGTATAAGTTCCTGAAATTGGTACATTGTTTTTCCAAGAGGAAAAATACCAGAATGATTACTTTACTTACATGTCCTCATACTATTTCATAGAGGCCATGATGTTATTCAGTTTTGCTTCCTGGAACCTCCTTCTGCATAGACTGTCTTCCCAAATCAAAGTTTTTAATTATTTATGATAAGTATTTCTAAGTAGGATTAATGTACCAGCACTCAAAGTCAATTCCCTGACTCCCCCAGGAAACTCTTCCTCACACATTGTACTTAGCTTTTATGAAGTATCTGTAGTTAACTCTACTTGGCTCCACAACTTTTTGTGATTTTTTTTCTTGTTTATATTAGGTAATGAGGATATGAGTTTAATGTTGTTGCTAAAATGCACTCTTCTTAGCCATTTGATTGATTTGTTGGAATGGACTATAAGCAGCACTCAGCTGAAGGAACCACTGTACTGGAAAACAAAATAGATCTTTGTGCCATGAACTCATCTTTTTCAGTCTTGATTAACTTTTATATTCTGCATACTGTTTCCAAAATGGACAAAGGCTCTGTATATATAGTGAGACATGCAGAAGAGCTGAATTAATTTCATTTCACATTTTCTTCACAGAATTGCTCTTAGAAAGACTAAAATCTAAAGAATTTACCAAATGTCAAGAATGATAGCTCCCTTCCTATTCCCAATGTTCTACTTTCTTCAGCCTTCAAACATGACCTTTCACTTGAGCCCGAACAAGAGTCAAAGCCACATAATTTTGGTATTTCCAGTACCAAATTCCTTTTCAGTTAGCTACTAAGGCATAAAAAAATCTCCCATACTTAATGGTCTTTTAAAAACTCATTTTTCATCTCTCATATTTCATAGGCTGACTTGCCTCAGCTGGACAGTTTTATTGCCCTGATTTTATGTGGATCTATATGATTGGAAGCTTGGTGAGCTGGAATATTCTTGGTGGCTAATCTACATAGCTAGCAGCTATTATCTGCAGATTCAGCTGGGACTGTCAACTAGAATATATGTAAACCTACATATTGCTTCTACTTGTGGCTTGGTTCTTGCACAGCATAGTGGCTGTATTCCAAGAGGACTTATCCCAAAATATTTCCATTTATAAGGAAGCAAAAGTTTTCAGCACTCTAGAAGATTATGCACAGAACTAGAAGAGTGTCAATTCTGTCATTTTCTTCTTAGTTAGAGCCTGTGTATATGTAAAAGATTGGGAAATAAACTTCCTCACTTCATTATGTTATTGCTAGGTGCTGTTGAGTCGGTTCTGACTCATAGTGACCCTCACAGGGTTTTCAATGGCTGATTGTTTTGGGGAGTAGACTGCTGCATCCTTCTCCTGTTTTTGCACTGCTGGGGATTTAACCTGCACCTCAGAGAGGGAAGAGAAGGTATTCTACAAACTGAACCAAGCCCTAATGCCTTGATTATAGGGAAACAAAAAATGGAGGGGGCTCTTTTTCTACCATATGTCAGGTCATGTTTTTATGTACTGGAGAGGTAAGCAAAAATCCTAGCTATCTCTGGCTTTTCAGATTACTTAAGGGTACTGATAAAATTATATACATATAAATTAAGTTAGATAATGATCACTGTTACAATAAAGAGAATGGGAAGCAATTGTGTGTAGGAGCTATAATATTTGATAATATTGCAATGAAGGCTACCCCAAAGAAGTGTTATCTGAGAAAAGACCTAAGAAAGTATGGAAGCAGGACATATCTGTATATCAAGAACAGAGCATTCCAAACAGAGTGAGTTCAGAGTTCCTGGGGTGAAAGCATAGAGGCCAGTGAGCAAAAATAGAAAAAAAAAAAGAGTTGATGGGCAAGCTGAGTATGGTGGTGTATGCGTCTATTCCCAATGACTCTGGAGGCTGAGGCAAGAGGATTATGAGTTCAAGGCCAGAGGCAACCTGCATAACTTAGTGAGACTCTCCCAAAATAAAATAATAAAAATAAAAAATGGGCTGAGGGTATAGTCCAGTGACAGAAGACTAGCAAAGTATGTGTGAAGCCCTGGGTTCAACCCCTAAGTAACAAAAAGAAAGAAAGAGAAAAAGAGAGAAGGAAGGAAGGAAGGGGAGAGAGAGAGAGGAAAGAAAGAAAGAAAAAAAGAAAGAAAGAAAGAAAGAAAGAAAGAAAGAAAGAAAGAAAGAAAGGGGGGAGGGAGGGAGGGAGGAAGGAAGGAAGGGAGAAAGAGAAAATAGTGAGTTGGCATGCAGGTGAGTCATGTTCTTAGTCCATTACATTAAGAACTTTTGAGTTTTATTCACAATAAGGGAGAAAGACATTAGAGAGTTTTAAGCAAGGAAGTAGCACAATCTGTTTTAAAATTCAATAAGATTGGAATGGATGAATAGACTCTGAGACTTAGGAAGAATAGGAAAAACTAATCAGGAGTATATTGCTAAAAAGCTAATACATGATGATGATTATACTGTATATGGCATAGGTGAAATGGGGTAGAGTAAATGCTGTTTTGATTTTAAATAAGACAGTGTTTTGATAATTTTGAGAGTATAAGAAAAAAGAAAAATCAAGTATGAGTTCATTTTGTCCCGATCACCTAGAAGAATAGAGTTGCTGTTTAGCAAAATGGGGGTGCAAAAATAAGATACAAATTTGAGAGGTGAGAGGAAATATACACAATCATAAATCATTTGTGTGATATGTTGAGATACCTATTAAACATGTAGGTGGAGATGTTGATGAAGCAGTTGGAAATGTAGATGCTCCTTGGCTTACAGTGGAGTTATATTGTGATAAACCCATTGCTCATTAAAAATATCATAAGCCAAAATGCATTTACTAAATATAATCTCCTTATCCTATTTTAGTACATTTTCTACCAACTGCACATTATTTTAATGCCAGCAGAAAACTGAAAAATTTTAAAGTTAAAACTTCATAAATCAAGAGCCATTTTCATAAGTGATACCATAGATGAGATGTCAGGCTAGAGGGGCTCACTTGAGAGGTGTTGTATACTGATAGTACTGGAGCCAGTTACCAAGACAACCTGCAACAATCCACATATCTGGCTTGCATGTCCTTGTACATTCACTCCCACAATGGATCAGCACCAACTCTGTGTGGCCAATGTGGCAGACACGAGAGTTCATGACTTCTGCAGGGACATCATGTTGTTGTTCAGTGCCCTTGAGTTGTGCCCAACACATAGTGACCCTATGCACAACAAAAATGACACACTTCCTGACACTGTGCCTCACACATGATAGGAAGGCATTCTAACTTCTGCCTTAGTATGTTGAATTGGTCCTTTTTTGTGTGTGTGTGGTACTGGGGGTTGAACACAGGGCCTTGCACTTGCATGCTCTGCAAGTGCTGGACCACTGAGCTGCACCTCCAGCCCATTTTTTTACTTTTTGAAACAGGGTCTCTGAAACAGTTATGCAGACTGCCTCTGGTCTCAAACTTGTGATCCTTCAGCCTCTGCCTCCAGAGCTGAATTGGTTGCTTTTGAAGAAGCATCCTGCATACCATTAGAACACTTGATCAGCCTTGTGGAGAAGCTCAGGTAGAGAGAAATTGAGGCCTCTGGAAAACAGCAGAACTTGCTAGCTATTCAAAAAGCTACCTTCATACTAGACCATTCAGCTCATGTAAAGCTTTCAGATGACTGCAGCCATAGCCAGTTTGATAATAATCTTTTAAAAAACACTAAGCCACAACTATACAAGTAAGGAATTCTTGAATTATTGGCTCTCAAAACATAAACGATCCGGGGATTTGTTTGTTTGTTTGTTTTTGTTGTTGCTGTTGTATCAAGCAACTAAGTTTCAGGGTAATTTGTTTCTCAGAAGCAAAGTAAAAAATGATGTAAGTAAAAGTATACATTTTATATGAGGAACAGGGTGCTTCTGTAATAAAGCCTAAAGTGTGTCAGTCTGGGATTGCATAATAGGCAGTTGGAGAGATCTCAAAAGGAGTATTAGTGAAATGATAGGGATTCCAAAAAAGGAATTTTACCAAAAACGCAATGGATCTTTATAAGACTGTGAGCAACAATTTAAAAGAAATTAAAGAAATGCTATTTGAAGCTGGAGAAAGAGGGATTATTACATTGTAGTAACAGAAAGTTTAGCAATATTGTCACCTTGAACAAAATGAGATATACAAAATATAGTTAACAAAAAGGACAAAAGGATAATTTAGGTAAAGATATTTCTGGTCAAGTGTTGAAAGTTGTCACCTAGATTCTTGCTGCCTATAGTAAAATGAACACAAAATAATTAAGCTAAAGCAATAATGATTAAATGTATAAATTATCTGGAGCATTCTATGTTCTAAGTAAATCTATATGTAATTCTCCTGGTGGCCTACAATTATGCCACCCTGGAATCTAATGTTGTCAGATCTTGGAGGTCTGATTCGTCCTTGGATGGGAGACTACCTGGGAACACTGGGCACTGTAGGCTTGGGAGAAGGATCTGGCAGCCCGCTCCCAAAACAGTCAGCCATCAAAAACCCTATGAATAGCAGAGAAGCACTTACATAGCAGAGCACAGTGTCAAGGAGTGTTTAGTCTGTTGTACATAGGGTCACTATGAGTCAGACCCAACTCGACGGCATCTAACAATTCTCCAGGTAGAAAACAATGCTAAAAAGAAGAAAATTACTTCCAGGAAAAGATAAAATATAAGGCATGCTCAGGAAAACATTATCTAAAGACAAGTCCCCTATAAATACTTCAGAAATATTTAAAGTAATCTATCAAACACAAAAATGCCCCACTAAGAATCTTAGAGGTAGACCTCATAGAATGTCCTTGATAAACAATGGGGCTTCTAAGAGTCTTATGCTATTACAGTAGCCATCCAAGAAGTACAGGGCAAAGAAGAGTTTATTGTGACAATATTTGTTAATCAATGTGGCTTTTTTTCTTAATTATAAAAATCTCCCCAAAGGTCCTGAGACCCACAAAGCTTTTTTTAATGAATTGTATTCATAGAAATATTGCTAGATTGAATTAAAAGGAGAAGAGCTAATTAAAAAGAATGATTTTGGGCTTTGAAATTACTATGGGAAGGAAGCATGCTGGAAAACTACTCAGTTACAAATATGAGCCATTTGTTATGGAAAAGAAAGGGTGGTTTGGAGCATGAAATGAAGATCTCAAATGGGGAGATGATGTCAGAGTGAAGAATCCCAAAACAGTAAAGATAAACCTTATTCAAGAGGCTGGCAACATGTGCACAGATAGATTTCAGAATTATTTTAGGGTAATTATTGCTGTAACATCCTATTACCCCACTTTTTTAAATGAAAGGTTTGGGGAAGTTATCCTGTGTTTGTCCAGCTAACATATGGAGGGTGCTTTGGGCAACTTATCTGTAGTTTTGCAAGTTTTCAGGTCAGTAGAAATTTTATTTGAAGAGGTGAGCTGTACAAATTTAACCTGAGAAGCCTCAGTCTGAATAGCTTATAAACAATATAAATTTATTTCTTGCAGATTTGGAGGATGGAGTATTTGAGATCAGGGTTCTGGCAGATTCAGTGTCTGATGAGGGTCCACTTTGTGGTTCATAAATGCTGATTTCTTTCTGCATCCTCACATGAGGGAAGGGGTGAGGAGTTTCTCTTGTGCCTCTTTTCAAAGGAACTAGGCTCACTCATAATTACTCTTCCCCCCATCATTATCTAATCACCTTCCAAAGGCTCCACCTCTGAATACCATCTCTTTGCAGGTGGATTTCAACATATAAATTTTGAAAGGTCTCAAATATCCAGACCAAAGCAGATAATTGAACTGTAGTCTTTGCTAAGGCATTAAGGGAAGAGATTTTGAAGGCTATTGGTGAAAGGGTGAATGTGTTTCATAGGTAGGAGAGCTCTAAATTATTGGGGGCCAGAGGATTAAGTAAAAGCCACTCTCAAAGAAAGCTCCAGTTAATACAAGCCTTCTAGAATTTGTCTTTATCTAGTCCATTCTCCCTCTGAAGTGGAGATGGCTCTGTGTGATCAATGCTGGCAATGAAGGCAAATGACTTCCAAGTAAGAAAGGTCCACATACAGCTTCTGGAAACTATCAGTACCAAATTTCCAATGACATAAGTGAGCTACAGTGGATGTGCATCCTCTGCTTCCAGTCAAGCCTAGATGGCTGCCACATCTGCTGACATATGACTGTAACTTTACAAGATACCTCAACTCAGAAACTATGAGAGAAAATAAGTGACTATTATTATTATTTTTTAAGCCACTAGGTGTTAGATCAATTTGTCCTAGATGCATAGATACATAAGACAGATTATAGGTATGAAACTATGTGCAAACAACAAATGCAAAAAGATATAGAAAAAAGGAGAAGAGTTTCCAAGATTAACTCCAGAGACACTTCAACATTTAGGAATCCAAAGATGAAGATAAATCAGCAAAGGAAAGTTGAGGCAGTAGCTCAACAGAAAGACAAAAAACCAAATCAGAGTCATACCCCGAAAGCCAAGAGAAAGCATCTCGAAAAGATGACTAGTCAATAGTGTAAATGCTACTGATCATTCAACAGAAATTAGAATTAAGCACTAGATTCAGCCAGGTAAATTTTGTATTACTTTGATAAGAGTAGTTTGATAAGAGTGGTGGCACAGGTTTATAATCCCAACACTTATAGGCCGAAGCAGAAGGATAGCAAGTTAAAGTCCTGCCTAGGCTATAGATTGAGCCTCTGTCACAAACAAACAAAAACAATTGAAAACAAAACAAAACAAAAATAATAATAACAACAATGAATAGCTTAGCCATATCAGATTTAAGTTAGTTTAAAATGAAGGAAGGAGGGAAATAAACTAGAATAGAAGACTCTAAAAGACTTTTCCTATTTAAAGGAAAACAGTAGCATGAATGTATCTAGGCCTTTCTTAAAAGGCACTGACTGAGGCATAAATGGGCATTAATCTAGCCCCACTCAAGGAAATTTGCAAGTTCCAAAAATACCACGGAAAAAAATACTATGAAATGTATATTTGATCCATATTTGAAAAGCTGGGTGGCTAGAACTGATAAGAAAAGTAAACTTAGCAAAAGCAACAGGATATCCATATGACTTCCTAAACAATGTACCTGATAGCCCCACCTGACACTGATTCACATCATTACATATTCTCCACAATAAACAGGAACAGAGCACAAGAATCTCAGTAATCATATGATGAATGTGCTATCATACTGTGTCAGACAACTGCTATATTGCTTCTCCTTATCATTATAAAATCAAACAGTAAGTGAAGAAGATGATACTTGGATCAAAGAAAAAATATTTCTTTCCTTCCATGGCTCCTGAAATCATTATAAAGATGATAGTTTATTGTCAAGCATTTTGAATGCTTTGCAGGAAGGACAAATTATTTTGTGTGATTATTTATTGCTAAATTATGAGCTGGAGAAAAAGTGAGACTTAAGAAGTTAGAACATAAACAGTAGAATATTTTATCATGATGAGAGTGAAAAGTAGTAAGTTCATGCCATGGCATGATGCCCTTTATTTGTGGAGATAATGTGAGTATAGGCTTAAATTTTGGCTTGCTATTTACCAGCTATAATAACATGCCAAACAAACTACTTAAGCTACCTAACTTCAATGTACATACCTAGGAAATAAGTAGTAGCTGTTCTATAGGATCATAGCAAACATTAAAAAAAAAGTTAAAAGAAAGTACCAACTATGGTGCCTGCAATTAATTGAATGTATTAATCTGCTTAAACTTTCATAAGATTGTGTGCCTGGCCCAGAATTGGGAAGTGTTTTGATCTGCTGTACATAGGGTTACTATGAGTCAGACTGGACTCGACACCTAGCAACAACAACAACAAGCCTTCATAACAAAATACCATGGACTACATGGTTTAAGGCACCTAACAACAACAACAACAACACATGGCTCAAACAATAGAAATGTATTTTCTCACTAGTACGAGGCCTGTATATCTGAGATCAGATTGCTAGTATGGTTGGGTTCTGTTGAAGACTCTGTTCCTATCTTGTGGATGACTATATTTCTTGCTGTGAGGTTACATGGCCTTCCTCTGGTACGTGTTCCTGAGGGCCACTTTCAGGATCTCATCTACTCCTAATTATCTCCCTCAATTCTATCTCCAAATAAATTCATCTCTAAAGACCTTGAGGGTTAGGACTTTAACATAGGAATTCTAACAGGGAAATAAACATTTATTCCATAACAATGGGTAATCTAAAAGAGACAAACAGAATTGTAGCAATTGTTGTCACAGAATTTCCATTATAATTAATTCTACTATTAATGATAGTCTGAGGTCTCAATCCTACAATTTTGCTTACAGATTGTTTGTTTAAACAAAATACTGTAAGAGATTTCCTTCCCTAATAGGAATTTTATTTTTGTATTTATTACCAAATACCTGTGCTCAAGGTGGACAGCTTGGGTTGTAAGCTTTTTGAGGACAACAGTTATGCCACACTGATTTTTTAAGCCATGATACTTAGCACAATGTGTAGGAAATAATAAATGCTTCACAGGTGTTTGATGAACCAATGACTAGAATTATACCCTTGTTGTTGTTGTTATTGTTAGGTGCCGTCAAGTCGGTATCCAACTCATAGAGTTTTCAATAACTCATAGAGTTATCCAACTCATAGGGTTTTCAATGGCTGACTGTTTCGAGATTGCCTTGGGAGTGGATTGCCAGGTCCTTCTCCCATTTTTACGGTGCTGGGAATTGAACTCGGGACCTCAGAGACTGCAGCGCAGTGCTCTACCAACTGAGCCAAATCCCAGCTTATACCCTTGTACATCCATTTAAAAAAAATTTATTTAAGCAATGCACAAATAGAATCTGAAAAGGTAGATGATATAGCAACTCACTATAAGAAAGGCGTATGACAAAAAATCATAATGTATAAAAGCTATTTTAAAATTCTACTTTGAATACTTGCTGATAAAAGCTACAATCTTATTTTTTTCTGCTTTTTTCCCCATTTTTTGGCAGTATTTGGGGGTCAAACCCCACGCCTCACACATACTTTGCAAGTGCTCTACCACTGGGCTGCACTCTCAATCCATTTACTAACTATTATTTTTCATTTATTTTTTATTTTTAGTTAGGGTCTTACTGAGTTACACAGGTTGCCTCTGGCCTTGAACTTGAAAACCTCCTGCCTCCACCTCACAAATTGCTGGGATTATAGGTGTGTGCCACTGTGCCTGACCCAATCTTCAATTTCTTATGATATCTCTTTGTACTTTGTAAAGAATAGAGGTTCTTCTCCACAATAAACTGGACACATTAAAAACCTAACTGTTATTGGCAGGGAAATTAGTAGACAGACTTAGATCTGCTCTTTAATGGAAATGTAATCAACAGTCAGTCTTTATGAGGGTGCACTGCTATCACCAAATATCCATTTATGTGGTGAGCCCAAGGCTGCAGGCAGCAGTCCAAAGGCATTAAAGTGACATAGATGAAAATAAAAGGGTGAAAAATACTCATGGGTAGAGTGTACATTTTAGATTTCCTAGTATTTTAAAGACCCAACTCGATGGCACCTAACAACCACAACCACTACAACAATAATATTTTAAAAGTAAAGGACAAAGTTGATCATTTTATATCAATTTACTGTACTGAGTTTCTCTAATTGGCTGATAAAGGACTTTATCACCATCCATTGAATGAGAACTCAGAGTTCATTAATTATTTGAAAGGTGTATTCCACTTGTAGCCATGCAAAATGAGCTAACTAGCTACCAGTAAAAGTTTTCATAATAGTTCCAGATCATTATCATGACACAATATATCCTTCATAATCTAGCTTCGTATTTTCCAGTATAATTAAATCTCCTGGTATTTTTCTCCTCAAAATGTATTCTTCAAGGTTGTACAACTACTTATACTTTCTAATTATGCATACCCCTAGATGCTCCTATGTATGCATACTCTTCTGCTTATCCTGGAATACCTTTCTCCTTAACTTTTCTAGACAAGTACTTAGTATCATCACAGACCAAAGTAAAGGATTTCTTACATTGTAGATAAGGATTACCCAAAAGAATTGGAGAAAAAATGCTCCCAATCATTTTCCTTCTTGGATATTTTGCTTTAGGACAGGATGTATTTCTCTAGGTACATTCTGAATTTTAAATGCTTGTTTAAAATGTCGGTCTTTTCCACTAGATTCTGAACTCCTTAAGAGAAAATTCTGTACCTGTATTACATTGCATCCCAAAATCTTAAAACACTGCCAGACACATAAATTTTGAATTTGTGTGCCCATGTAAGTTTGACTTTTAAAGATTTAGTTAAAGCACTTGGGAATATTTTCAAATTGTAGGGAAACTATTATTTCCAGAGAGCTATAAATCACCAAGGGCTGGGATTTAGCTCAGTTGGTAGAGCACTGCGCTGCAATCTCTGAGGTCCTGAGTTCGATTCCCAGCACCGCAAGAATGGGAGAATGACCTGGCAATCCACTCCCAAGGCAATCCCGAAAACAGTCAGCCATTGAAAATCCTCTGAGGGTCGCTATGAGTCGGATACCGACTCGACAGCACCTAACAACAACAACAACAACATATAGATATATAGATAGATAGATAGATTATCTATAGGTATGTAGATATATAGGTATAGGCTAATAGTAATAGGTAACTAATATAGCAACTAAGTGGGCTGGGATTTAGCTCAGTTGGTAGAGTGCCGCTCTGCAGTCCCTGAGGTCCCGAGTTCAATTCCCAGCACCACAAAAATGGGAGAAGGATATGTCAACCTACTCCCAAGGCAATCCCGAAACAGTCTGCCATTGAAAACCCTATGAGGGTCGCTATGAGTCGGATACTGACTTGACAGCACCTAACAACAACAACAACATAAATCAGCAATGGGGGTAGGATTTAGCTCAGGTAGTAGAGTGCCACTCTGCATTCTCTGTTGCCCCAGGTTCGATACCCAGCACTGCAGAAATGGGAGAAAGACCTAGCAACCCACTCTTGAAACAATCTCAAAACATCAGCCATTGAAAACCATATGAATAGCAAAGCACTGACATAGTGCCTGGAATGGCACAGTGTAGGGCAGTATTTCATTCTGATGTACATAGGGTCACTATGAGTTGGACCTGACTTGATAGCGCCTACAACAACAACAGCATAAATCACCAATAGATCGGCCAACCTTAGAAAAATACTAACTTACTATGGATTAGAATATATTCATCATGAAAAAACACATTTTGTGAGATGTTTTGATACAGTATTATTTTGATTATTCAGCCTTTCAGACATACATCTATTCTGAATCAAGTAAAATACTGAGTTTTATGGATTCAATATTAAATAAAGGGTTGATTTCCAGGAGTTTTCCACCTAATAGAAGAAAAGCATATATTTATATGAATATAGACAATAAAATTTGCTAAATGATGAAATAGAAAAATGAAAAACTAGCTTTGGAAATATAGGAGGAAATAACTAGTTGAATAAAAATCCACAGATACATGACACTGGAAGAGTATCTTTGTGTTGCCTGGGTTGTAATTTGCCCAAAAGGGGTGGGGAACAAGTACAGAACATTGCAGGTAGAAAACTAAACCAATGTTTATAGAAGAGACAGGTTCTCACTCAACAGTTATTTATCAATTTCTTATTTACTAAGTTTTGATCAACATTATTCAATCAGTCCTTCTAAGAAGGCAGACTCTCTCCTTTACCACATAGGTGAGTTGTGGCTGGTCTGTTTACTTCTGATCAAGGAATGAGCAAGGACATAAAATGCAATTCTTGTCCCTTCATCAGGAAGAGAAATATTAAGATTTCCAAGAAAGTCCAAA
>VMDO01004699.1:0-62863 GCA_007922755.1 Pedetes capensis
GCCTTCAATATGGGTTACGACTAAACATCAACAAAACAAAAATCCTTACAACTGGGTCAGCACACAACTTCACAATAAATGGAGAAAAGATTGAGGTTGTCCAAGATTTTGCTTTGCTTGGCTCTATAATCAACACCCGTGGAAGCAGCAGTCAAGAAATCAAAAGACGCATTGCTCTAGGAAAAGCTGTGGCAAAAGACCTCTTCAGAGTATTGAAAAGCAAAGATGTCACATTGGAACCCAAGGACATATAGAAAAATACTATATAGTAAAAGATAGAGAAGACTTGGATGGGAAACTTAGATGGGAAGGGGGGGGAAACAGAGGAGGGTAAGGGGTAACCTATATGAATAATGCTTATCAAATTGCATATATGAAAATTGTCACAATGAAAAGCATGTCAAAATGAATCGCATTATGATGTACATTAAAAATTTCTAATAAAAAAAAAAAGATGTCACATTGAAGACGAAGGTGTGTCTGACTCATGCCATGGTATTTTCAGTCGCATTATGTGGTTGTGAAAGCTGGACATTGAACAAAAGAGACAGAAAAGGAATTGATGCTTTTGAATTGTGGTGCTGGAGATGTCTATTGAATATACCATGGACTGCCAAAACAACCAACAAATCTGTCCTAGAAGTACAACCAGAGTGCTCCTTGGAAGCAAGAATGGCCAGACTGCTTCTCACATATTTCGGACATGTAGTCAGGAGAGATCAATCCCTGGAGAAGGACATCATGTTTGGGAGAGTGGCAGGTCAACGCAAAAGAGGAAAACCCTCCAGCAGATGGATTGACACAGTTTCTGCAACAATGGGCTTAAACATAAATAAGATCGTTTGCCTGGCACAGAAGTATTTCGTTCTGCTGTACATAGGCAAGTGTTTCAATCTGCTGTACGTAGGGTCACTATGAGTCGGACTCGACTCAACAGCACCTAACAACAACAACAACAGAGATTCAATATATTTCTGAAAAAGAAATATACTTAAGTATGAGAAAATGATGTAATCTGTCTGCATTAAAATCAAGAATATGGTCTCTCCTGATTTTGATGCCTCAGAAAATTGCTACCCACAGTAACTGCCCCTATCCACCTACCTTGGCAGATAACCTCTCACCAATAGGAAGAGAAACTCCCAGAGTAGATGGGTCTGTTTCACTCGTAGATAGCAAATTTTTCTGTATATATACACATTAAAAAAATATATTAGCTAATTGTCTTTATAAAATGTTTCACAAGTGTTTTTATATTCTATATTCTAAACTAGTACATTATGCAGCGCAAAAGAAAGAAATGGAGATGAAGACAAAAATTACAAAACTAGAAGACCTACAAAAATTTTGGGGATAAAAGAGAATTTTCTCCTAATCAACAACACAATGAAAGTGAGATTCAGGTCTTAATTTTCATTTGCAATAGGTATATATACATATTGATTTGAGATGATTAAAAGCAGGGGGCAGGGAAGGAAGCTTTTCCAATTTGTATTCTTCATTTTTAGCGTTCTACTATTCTTTTGTTAAGGCAAAATTTTAAGTTTCTCACATGCATGTCCACAATGTTTTTTTTTTCTGTTTTTCCTACAACTATATAAGCAAACATCTACTAAAACACCAAAAGATGTAAGTTATGAACCTGTTTCCTTATGCATGCTTCCATTCACATATACTAAGCATTTAAGTGAGGTAGTATAGTAAAGCATTAGACTGGGAGTCAAAAGACCTAGGCTCTATAACTAACCTCAACACTTAAAGAGTTGTGTAACACTGATCAAGTCGGTGAACTTTTCTAACACACTTTCTTCCGTAAGATGAGAATGGCACCAACTTTGCCTACCTACCAAATCTAGTATAAGGATGCAAGTGGAGGCAGAGGCAGAAGGATCACAACTTCAAGGCCAGAGACAGCCTATGTAACTTGGCAAGACCCTACATCAAAAGTAAAAAATGGGCAGGGGTGCAACCCAGTGGTAAGACCCTAAGTCAAAAATAAAAAATGGGCCCTGGGTGCAACCTAGTGATAGGCACTCACAAAGTATGTGCAAGCCCTGGGTTCAACACCCCAGTACTACCAAAATAAAACTTAAAAAGAATCAAGGCAGATAAAAATAAAATGCAAGACGTCTTTGAATACAAGAGACTCACTAAGTTATGCAAGGACAATTTAGGGACTAAGTTACACAGACTATCTCTGCCCTTGAACTTGTGATCCTCCTGCCTCTGTCTCCCAAATCGCTGGAACTACAAGGGTGTGTCACCCCATCCAGCCCATAATCCCCAGCTTTCTGATACTGGTACTTAGTAGACAATTAAGCTAATATGTTGTTGTTGTTGTTAGGTGCCATCGAGTCAGTATCCGACTCATAGCGACCCTCATAGGGTTTTCAATGGCTATTTCGGGATTGCCTTGGGAGTGGATTGCCAGGTCCTTCTCCCAAGCTAATAAAAGTTACTTAAATTCTCTGCCACTAGGCATTATGGAGCATGCCTGTAATCCCTGCACTGGGAGCATGGTCAGGGCTGAGGCAGGAGAATCAACACAAGCTGGACACCAGCTTGGTCTACAGAGTGAGTTCCAGGCAAGCCTGGGCTACATAGCTAGACCTTGTCTCAAAAAATAAACAAATTTTCTCTGCCTCAGCTTCTTCATCTGTAAAACACAGATGGTATCATTTACATCACTTGGACTCTTGACCTAGTGATATTAATTTACTGATTCAATTTAAAAACTGTTCTCCTGAGAATTTATCCTTTCTGCATTGTTTCATGGTCAAGCTTTTTCTGGGGGGTGGGAAGGAGGGTACTTGATGGTTGAACCCAGGCCCTCACACATACTTTGTAGTGCTCTACCACCGGGGTGTACCCTCAGCCTATTTTTGGGTTTTATCTTGAGACAGGGTCTCACTAAGTTACATAGGCTGCCTCTGGCCTTGAACCTACAATCCTCCTGCCTCTGCCTCCTGAGTTACTGAATTACAGGCCATTTGTCAAGGTCAAACATTCTTTACTCTAAAAAATACAAAGAAGATGGTATTTGTTCTAATGATTCTTTTTTTTTTTGGTTGTACTTGGCAGTTAAACCCAGGGCCTCGTGTATACTTTGCAAGCACTCTACTATTAGATTGCACCTCAAACTCATAATCCTCCTGTCTCTGCCTCCCAAATTGCTCGGATTATAGGCATGAGCCATCATAACTGGCTTCTAGTGACTTTTCTTAAAACTGTTGTTGTTGTTGGTAGGTGCCGTCAAGTCAGCATCCAACTCATAGCGACCCTGCATACAACAGGCGAAACACTATTGTCAGTGCCTCTCTCTATTCATAGGGTTTTCAATGGTGGATTGATTTTTGGGAGTGGATTGTTGGGTCCTTCTCCCTTTCTTAAAATTAGAATAGATTTTAATTTAATTTATATATCCCAAAGTCTGGAAGCCAGAGAGATTTAGGAGTGGATTTGGAAACCATACCTATCCAGGGATCCAGAAAACTATAGATACCTCTCTATATCTATGTAATTTTCTTTCTCTCTGCCTTTCCCTTCAAGTCTCATCTTCTCATAGTCCAAAGATCATCTCTTTTCCTTTAAGGAAATGATACTCCTCTACCTCAATAACATTTTTAATAGTTTATCACAGAAAGGGGGAAGGGTGTAAAGATTTGGTTTTCCTTGATCTCTTTTACTTTAATAAAGGCAACTTCTTTTTATGCTCCCTGCTGGGATCTATTTTGATATGACTATAGCAATATTGGTTGTAACTGTCATTATGCCCACCAGGTGACTCTCGCATGCATCCTAAGCCCCATGGGACAAAATTATTATAATAGCAAGCCAAAGTATACTATGCCCCAAAATGCCCAGGCTTTTTTTTTTTTTTTTTTTTTAATGCAGTGCTGGGGACTGAACCCACAGCCTTGTCCATGCTGGGGCAACATACCACTGAGCTATATCCTCAGCCCCTAGACTGTTTCTTAACTGATATTGGACATCTTAATCATTTTTGAAAAAGGCTAGGTACACTTCAGTTCGCTGTGATCCACCTTTATCTAGCTTAGCAGAAAAATCTTTCCCCCTGCCTTGGGTTTGTAGGGATCTTCTTGTCTTGCTGCAAGATATACTTCTGTGTCTAATAAATTGTACTGTGTACAATCCTAGATCTGCCAGTCTTTCTCTGACCTTTCAGCACTTTCTCTCTTTGGAGGCTAGTCCTCACATGCTGGAACTGTGTTTTCTAAAACATTCCTCATCATTGTTCTTTTTTTTCTAATTTTAGACCTATGAAGTACTGCAAAGTATACAAATGAAAATAGATACCAGAGGAAACTCTCATCCAATAAAATAAGGAGAGGTAGGGAAGAGAAGATAATGAGGTATAAGCCAAGGAAGACAGGCTGGGACATGAAAGACGTGTGCCACGCTAAGGAATTTAAATTTTTACCCTGAAGTTAGTAAGGAGATGCTAGTATATTTAAATCAGCTAGGGATAGGATCATTCTGGAAAGTAGCATGGAGAATAGATTAAGAATTAGTTTCAGACCAGTTAAGAAACTGTGGTGGTAATTTAAGACAGTAACATGAGAGTCTCTAACAAATAGAAGCAACTGTCCTCAAACTGTTGTTATGTTCTTCACAGGCTATAGGAACTATATTACTTCGCTACTGCTTAGCACATATAAGTTAAAAATCAACTGTCTTCTAATCTGATCTTATATATCTACATCATTATTTCTCACTGCTTTCAAAAAGAATCACTCTGATCCAATCAAGCTGGTAAAGGTAATATGTCTCATTCCACACAAACCTGAAGGCTAGCCTCAAATCCTTCTTCAATTTATATTCTCCAGCTGAAAAGCTTTCTCTCCTCCATTCTGCCTCTTTACTATCCAAATTCTACCCATTCAGTAATGCCTCCCACTATGAGGTCTTTCTTGATAATGCTACATTTCTTGTTATAGATACCACTTTCTGAATTATCCATAACTAGATTCTAAGCCCCTAGAAGACAGGATCTATACCTGACTCATCTCCACCACAAGTGTTTTAAAATTATCAGTTGACTGGTGAATGACATTCTTTTAAAAAATAGTTGTCAAACTATAAACTGTTTCTCTTTGTTATCTAAGTTTTCAAATGCAATCAACAGGTTTTGGTGCAAAAATACTGAATAGTCCAAATCCTGACAACACATAGTTCAAAACATTTTCAAATGTCTTCATTTGACTATTATTCTGTTAATCTTATTGTGATTAGCACACTTTGAGGAACAAAAACTAGCATGCAGATTTACAATACTTGCAGAATAGTTATGTAGGAGGCATAAGAAAGTAACAAAACCAAATGCAAAGCAGGATTCAAAATCAATGACTACATTAATGGAAAATTATAATGTGTATAGACTGTTGTCTTGTTAAAAGCAAGACTACAAAATGGTACCATTCAAAAATTTCAAAAACACAAGATATTGTTCTAATTGATTTGAATCATGTAAATGCAAATGATTGCAAGCTACTATAGCTTCAAAAAAACAAAAGGAGAACATTTTGCAGGCAACCCTACCTTTCTTTTTGCTTGTGTAATTCCCTAAAGTCAAGAGAAACAAACCATTGATAAAATGTATTCAAAGTCCATTCTCTCTATATGCAAATCACAATAAATAAAAGACCATTTGTACATTTGGAACAAACATTATAAAGCATTAAAAACTGACGAATATCTTAAGATGACTAGAAACATTATAATTGTTTAAAGTATAATTTTATAACGTAAAATGTAAATTGCATTCTAAAACTTACAATAAATCTTTAGTTTAGTTATTATATAATTTTTAAAAATTACCCAAAATAGGGTTCTGCTAAATGAAACAGTAAATCATAAAGCAAAAATTGTGGTAGTTGTTATGGTTTGAATATGAAATGTTCCCCACAGGCTCATATATTAAAGGCTTGGTCCCCAGCTGGCTGCACTCTTTTGGGAGGTGCTACAAACTTTAGTTGGTGGGACCTTGCTGAAGGAAGTCAGTCACTGCAAGGTGGGGGCTGGGGGGAGACCAGGTCCTTGGGGACTATACCTTGTCCTTAGCCCCTTCTAATCTAGCACCTTTCTTCCTGACTGCCATGAGATGAGCAATTGTGCTATGCCACACTGTTCCACCTCGATTTTTCAGCCTCACCACAGGTCAACAGCAATGGAGCCAACCAACCATGGACTAAAACTTCTGAAACTATGAGCCAAAATAAATCTTTTCCTCCCTTAAACTATTTTTCTCAGGTGTTCATCCCAGTGACAAAAAACAAAAACAACAACAAAAAAACCCCACCAAACCTGACTAGCACAATAGTTAATAAGTATGTTAAATGAAATTTTATAAGCTTAGCTCATAGGAAAATAATTGTTGTTGTTCTTAGGCGCCGTCGGTATCCAACTCATAGTCTATGTACAACAGGCGAAACACTATTGTCAGTGTTTCTCTGCTGTTCATAGGGTTTTCAATGGCAGACGGATTTTTGGGAGTGGGTTGTCGGGTCTATCTCCCAAGCCTATAGCACCTGGTGTTCCCAGGTAGTCTCTCGTCCCAGTACTAACCAGGCCTGACCCTGCTTAGTTTCCAAGATCTGATGGGATCAGATGCCACAGGGCTACAGCTGCAGGCACGGAGAATAATTAGCAACTCTATAATCATATATCTTTTTAATACATGGTTGGGGGAGTAAAGAATTGGGAAATCATACTAGGCTCTTTTAAGCCATCACATCTTTACAAAAACATGAACAACCAGAATCTATCAGTCTCACTTAAAGTTAGAACCCTAGGCCTAAAGTCAAGAGTCTATCTGTCACTAACTGCTTCTCCTAACTTTCCTTGCCCCTCATGCTGAGGATCAAATGCAGGGCATTGCACATGCTAAGTATGCATTCTACCACAGAGGAATATCCCAAAAAAGAGTCCGCATTATTCCATGGTACAAGTTCTTAGGACCATTTTCTTCTATCAATGTCATATATGTCACTTAACTTTGATTATATCACTTTTGTAGATATCACTTCACAAAAATAAATTTAGGAGATAAATTCTGAAACATAAAACACAATTCACTAATAGAATTCATTACCTGAGTAAGATAGCGCCTATAATCTTGTCGCAATTCTTCTTTTAATTTATGTTTCTTCTGTTCATAGTCTTCTCCAAGAGGTAAACTTAATCCATAATCAATTCCTAGAAAGAAAAGAACTTCTTAATATAGTTCATTTTGAAACCAATTTCAATGAAGTTCTGCCTCCTATAATAAAACTCAGTGAGAAAGAACATTGTTATTGATTCTGAGACTAGAAATTTAATTACTTTCAACTTCATTTAATTTTACTTTAATTTTTATAAAAATGAACACCTGCAATAATTTTAATGGGTCTGTTTTTCAGTCTGGTAAGATTAATAGTATGATTTTTCAGCAAACAAGAATATCTTTGCTATAGCAAGTTTCTGAAAAAAATTATCCACAGCCACGTGTTGCTTAGGAAGAAATGTCTAAAAATTTTTTTAAGTTAAGCCACTAATTCTGATTTCACATAATGGTTAATCTTGTGTCATAAAATGCACATAATATGAAATTCTCAATTTTAACCCTCTCCTAAGTACACAATTCAGTGGCACTAAGTACCTATATTCACAGTGTTCTATAGTTAGCTATGTCCAGAATTTTTTCATCACTCTGAACAGAAACTCTGTAAATGGATATTAATTTTTAAAGGAAAACTTCAGTTTTGACTAGGGTTTCCTTACACAGAATTCAAAAATTAAATTACATTTTTAGATGACAATGGTCATGAATGAACAACTTATGTTGTTGTTGTTGTTGTTAGGTGCCATCGAATTGATATCCAACTCATAGCGACCCTATGGACAACAGGCGAAACACTATTGCCAGTGCTTCTCTGCTATTCATAGGGTTTTCAATGGCAGATTGTTTTTTGGGAGTGGGCTGCCACGTCCTTCTCCCAGAACAACTTATGTTGTTGTTGTTGTTGTTGTTGTTAGGTGCCGTCGAGTCAGTATCCGACTCATAGCGACCCTCTGTACAACAGGGGAAACACTATTGTCAGTGCTTCGCTGCTGTTCATAGGGTTTTCAATGGCACATTGATTTTTGGGAGGGGGTTGCCAGGTCCTTCTCCCAAGCCTACAGCTTCTGGTGTTCCCAGGTGGTCTCCCATCCAGGTACTAACCAGGCCCGACCCTGCTTAGCTTCCGAGATCTGATGGGATCGGATGCCACAGGGCTACAGCTGCAGGCAGAACAACTTATAAGTATACTAAAATCCACTGAATTGTATACTTTATGGGACTTTATGATTTGTATCTCAATAGAGCTGTTAAAAATCAAATTACATACTTTTCAAATAGTTAATAGTAAAACACTATTCAAGATTCACAGATATCAGACACATATTTCTAAAGCCCTTCTCCCTTTTTAAGACCTACTATATATCTATACCCCCGTCTGTGAGCTTGTTATGCTATGGGGGCTTGCGCGTTGCTGTGATACTGAAAGCTATATTACCAATATTTCAGATAGCAGCAGGGCCACCCACAGTGGATAGGTTTCAGCTGAGCATCCCGACTAAAACAGATTAGGAAGGAGGACCTGGCAGCCCAGTCCCAAAACAATCATTCTTGTTTGTTGTTAGGTGCCAAGAGTCCGACTCACAGCAACCCTATGTACAACAAAGCAAAACACTACCCGACACTGTGCCACGCCCAGCACTATGTCAATGCTTCTTTGCTATTCATAGGGTTTTCAATGGCTGATTGCTTCAGGATTACTCTCAGCAGTGGGCTGCCAAGTTCTTTTCTCCTTTCTGCAGTGCTGGGGATCAAATCCAGGGCCTCAGAGAGCACAGAGTAGCACCCTACCAGCTAAGCCAAGCCCCAAAACAATTAGCTATTGAAAACCATATGAATAGCAGAGAAGCACTATCAAATACAGTGCTGGAAAATGAGCCCCTCAGGCTAGAAGGTATTCAAGAAATAACTGGGGAAGAGTTGCCTCCTCAAAGTAAAGTTGACATTAATGACAGAAATTGGAGTAAAGCCCCTGGGACCTCCTCCCTTTGCTGATGTGGCAAGATTAAAAATAAGAAACATTATGGCTGCAACAAAAGGTTCAAACATAAAAAGATCATTTGTATGGCACAGTGTTGGGTAGTGTTTCATTCTATAGTATTAAAAAATTATCTTTTCTAAACAGTAAAAAATTTATCATTACTATAAGAATTATAGAAGAAATAACTGACTACAGTTTATAAACTGCCATGAAAATCTCCATTTTGTGCCTTACTTCTCATAATGCAGCAAATGATACTGTACCACTACTTTATTACATCACTGAAACACCAGGGAAGCCAAAAAAAAAAAAAAAAAAGTGTATACACATTCTAAGAGATGTTATCTATGTATTACTTTTCAAAGTTGAATTGAATTATAGTAGCAATGTGTGGTATGACATTCTGGATTATATTTCTACTATCACATCAGAACAAGCATATGACACACTGTTAAAACGAGCAAAATGGGGCCGGGCGTGGTGGCGCACGCCTGTAATCCCAGCAGCTCCAGAGGCGGAGGCGGGAGGATCGTAAGTTCAAGACCAGAGGCAGTCTGCGTAACTTAGCGAGACCCTGTCTCAAAAAGTAAAAAAAAAAATGGGCTGAGGTGCAGCTCAGTGGTCCAGCACTTGCAGAGCATGCAGGCGTGAGGCCCTGGGTTCAACCCCAGTACCACAACGGAAAAATTTTGTCCCAAGATATGTAGACATTTTTGGCACCCTCTGTATTTCAGAGTGGAAAAGGCCAAAGTAGTATAAACACCAGTGACTACCTGTTGTTTTGAGTTTTTTGGGTTTTTTTTTTTTTTTCTTTTTCTTTAGTACTCAGAGTTAAACCCAGACCGTTGAACACATCTTGCAAGTTCTCTACCACTGAGCTATACCCCGAGTGCATTTTTTAAAATTTTGGACCAGGGTCTTGCTAAGTTATGCAAGCTGCCTCTGGCCTAAGACTCGAAATTCTCCTGCCTCTGCCTCCTGAATCACTGGGTTTACAGGCATGCACTACCACACTTAGCAATTTTTCACTTCTTATTTTAAGACAGGGTCTCACTAAGTTACACAGGCTGCCTCTGTCCTTGAACTAATGATCTACCTGCCTTAGACTCCTGAGTTGCTACAAGTACAGGCATGTGCCATAGCCCATGGCTGATTTTTATAGAATCCTAAATGCTATTTTCCACTATATACACCATGGAATTCTTTTGATAAATACTTCTGCCCCATTTAATTCCTTAGTAACAGAGGGTAAAAGGTGGACACCTCTCTCACATGCTCCCAAGTCACTTCAAAAGAATCTAAAGCATTCCATATGCTTGGAATTGTATATGCTAGAAAAGAACTCTTTCCTCACAAAGGAATCTAAGCCTTATTTTTAAAAATATAGAATTTAAACCTAAAGAAATTGTTTTGATTCTCATACTCAGAATGGAGTATCACACGTGAAACTAAAGTGTAAGATCCATGAAGGCAAGTCCCATGCTTTATTCAATTTTATAATGCCTAGCATACAACTTGTACTTGAGAAATGTTTATCAAATGAATATGCAAATAAATATATAATTGAATGCCTGAGCAAGAGGAAGGAATGGGGGAGAAAACACATTCCTGATATCTCATTTCTACTTTTGGTAGTCTGACTACACAGAAAGGAGGCATAGTAACTACTAAACAGAGTTGCATATATGTAGTTACATAAGGTCACAAAGGATATTCTATTGTGTCAAGGGGAAAAACACAATGCTGCGATGATGATATCTCCCAATAGGTGCAGCCTTCCCAGGCCAAAAACAAGCAACTTACAGCTTTCTGAAAGTCATGTGTTTAAGGTAGCTTTTATTACTGGTTTTTAATTCTACTTTGTGGATTTATATAGGAGAATAGAAAGAAAAATGTGATTCATTTTCATTTAGAAATTATTGTTCATATTAAGTTCCATTTTATTTATCAAGAATGTTGGATTTTTACTATTAACTCAAGTAGTATTTATAATAATCATCTTAGTAGACAAGTAACCAAACAAAATGCTTTCTGAATTATTTATAACTTTATTATAATTCAAAGTTTAGTCAATATAAAGTATATTAATTCTTACTTTGTCATCTGGTACTAAAATTTTATAGCATTGGAGGTAGGTCATAAAAATAAAATTATGAACTGTATGGAATATTCTACGCATTTTTAACTATCCATTAAGAATGGCATCTTAATTGACTTAATGAGCTAAGAAACATGGTGAGACTCACTTATTCAGTTGTCTTCTGATAGTTCTAGTAGCAAGTAAAGCATTAGTGTCATTTGAGGGTCATTTAAAGTGATGGCACTTCATTAAGTAAACATCAGTGACTCTAAGATAGTTAACATAATCCTTCAGGACTATAACAGAAGTATTTGTTTCCATAACAGGTGTGGATTAAATACCAGTAATATATTTAAAACTAAAGCATACAATCTTTATAAAATTAATTTACCTTCTAACAAAGTACTCATAATAAACACTCTATAACACAAATTAACATAGAACATTTACTTTCTTCTTTTCATAATTATGTTACCAGGATAAAGCATTATATAAAAATAATCAAAAGACAAGTTATAGGAAATAATAATAGGCCTTAACGTAAGCAGGTAATTTATAAAGATGCAACTACTTTAATTGAGAAATTGTCCTCACTTAAACCTCAGCTCTAAAGAAATTATTACTACAATGACCCATTTGATTCATAACAAACTAGACCAAAAATTGTAAGTGTCAGGGATCTCATTTGTAATAAAATAAACCTAAGACAAATATGTTAAAAGAAATGATAATCAAAAGTACAACGAAGAACTAGTGAAAACATCATTAACTTTTTTTGCTGTTGTTCTTGTTATGGTTTTCTGAGACAGGGTGTCAGTGTATAGCCCAGACTGTCCTGGAACTCACTCTGTTGACCAGGCTGCCTTTGAACTTTGAACTCATGTCCATCTTCATAGCAGAAGACATGGCAGAATGGCTGGAGAAGCTGAGAAAAAAGGCTGCAAGAAAGCTCTAGACTTTATGCAGGAATGAAGGCATCCAGCCCTGGAGTCTCTATACCACAAGGCTTGCTTCCTGCTGTCTCTCCACACATTTATGCAGACCCCACCAGCTTACTTTCCCCTGTGCTCCCGCCTCCCAGCAACAGGCAGGATATGCTGAAATAGACAATAAATAACCCTCCCCTGTCACACAAGAACTTTGTTGCTTTGCAAAGTATACATTAACCCTCAACCTCCCCTACTCTTAAGAATGCTGTGATGTTACAATAAGACCCTAATAAAAACAGACTGAGACATTCACTCAGTGTTGCAGTGTTCCCCAAAACACTGGCCTCTCATAGTCTCTCATACTTTCTCTCATGTGGACTGGTAACTTGTTTACATCTGTCGGTCAGCACAGCTGGGCGGCTGCAGCACATCAGGTTGGGCTTAATTTTATTTTCTAAAATCATTAGATCAATTGCAATTTTTGTTTTACTCTAATCTGTAGACCTCTGTATATAAAATTCTAGTGTTGTTTCCTTTCTAATATTATTTTTGACTTATTTATTTCATTTCCAATCTCCATGAGTACATTATATTAAAAATAAATTTTTAAGAATCAGCCAGTCATGGTGGCACACATCTGTAATCCCAACACTCAGGAGACTAAGGCAGAAGGGTCATAATTTCTGGGCGACCCTGGGCTATGTAGTGAGAACCCTGTCTCAAAAAATAATAATAATCAAACCATATGATTTCTAGTAACAAGAATAAACTTTATTTTACTTTGGTACTATTTTGCTTTGCAGATTTTCAAATTGATGACTGACTTCAGAGCATGAAAATAAATCTAGTTAATTTTGGAACTTGAACTGCTGACCAATGGCATTTTGATTCAAAAATGAGAAATACTGCCTAGAAATGGTAGCTAAAAACACCAAGGGACTTTAGATACAGAAGATGGATTCTTGGAACACCAAAGCTTAGAGATGAAGGGGCTAAAAAGTAACTTTGTTGTTGTTGTTGTTGTTGTTAGGCACCGTCAGGTTGGTGTCCGACTCATAGCGACCCTCACAGGGTTTTCAATGGCTGTTTCGAGGTTGCCTTAGGAGTGGATTGCCAGGTCCTTCTCCCATTTTTGCGGTGCTGGGAATTGAACTCAGGACCTCAGGGACTGCAGCGCAGCGCTCTACCAACTGAGCTAAATCCCAGCCCATACAAAGTAACTAGAGGGGGAAAAAAAAAAAAAAAGGAAAGGAGTGTGTCAAGAGTCCCCAAATCCACCCCTAGGTTTGGTGATTGGCTAGAACTCACAAAACACAGAAGCTGTTGCACTCAGTTTATTATAGTAAAAGCATGAAAAGCAAAATTAACAATAGGAAAAGGCACATGAGGCAAACTCCAGAAGGAAATAAATATGAGCTCCCAAAAATTCTTCCCCAAGAGAGTCACAGAGAACACAATGATTCCTTCAGCCACAAGTTATAACAACACACATGAAGTGTTATCTATCTACCAAAGAAGTTCTTTAGAAAATCAATACAAGATTTTTCTGGGAACTGGTTATTTAGGCACCCTCTGCCAGCATGTAGCAAGATTCTTCCCCAGGACCAAAGTAGATGTCCAACTTAAATTATATACGGTCTGTACAGACAGTTTTGGGCCCAATGAGTCATTCTCATCATTCAAGTAATTTTATATCAGTATAGAGAACTGTTTACTAAGTTCTAGATACAGAAAAACCCTTCAGGCAGGCTCTCAAGGGATAGCCAGCTCTACACCTACCATACTCACAATTTTCTGCACAAGAAGGAATAATACAGGGAGAAGGAAAGCAAGGAAGCACTGGAAGCCAGGTGAAGAAAATAGTTCAGGAAGGAAGGCACTAGATGCTAAATGAAAGAAGCTAGCTGAACAAAGATTTAAGAACAGATTATTAAATATGACTATATTGTTGTTGTTGTTGTTGTTGTTGTTGTTAGGTACCATCGAGTTAAGTCCAACTCATAGCGACCCTCATAGGGTTTTCAATGGCTTACTGTTTTGGGATTGCTTTGGGAGTGGGTTGCCACATCCTTCTCCCATTTTGCGGTGCTGGAAATCGAACTTGGAACCTCAGAGACTGCAGAGCAGTGCTCTACCAACTGAGCTAAATCCTAGCCCACATGACTATATTAGGGGTTATTGACCTTAAACTTTGTGGGTAAGTAGTATAAAAGAAAGTTTGATTGTAGTTGTCATCGTTGTTAGGTGCCATTGAGTCAATTTCAACTCATAGTGATTCTCATAGGGTTTTCAATGGCTGACTGTTTCAGGATTGCCTTGGGAGTGGACTGCCACATTCTTCTCCCATTTTTGCAGTGCTAGAAACTGAACCTGGGACCTCAGAGACTGCATAGGAGTGCTCTACCAACTGAACTAAATCCCAGCCCTGATTATAGTTAGGTGCAACTATAGAAGTGCAAACTAAAGATAGAAAGTATAGACAATTCTTTCAAAAAGTTTTGGTATAAAAGAAAACTAAGGCCGGGCACAGTGGTGCACACCTATAATCCCAGCTACTTGGGAGGCGGAGGCAGGAGGATCGCAAGTTCGAGACTAGAGGCAGTCTGTGTAATTTAGCGAGACCCTGTCTCAAAAGGCAAAAAAATGGGCTGGGGGTGCAGCTCAGTGGTCCAGCACTCGCAGAGCATGCAAGCGCAAGGCCCTGGGTTCAACCCCCAGTACCGCAAAAAAAAGAAAAAGAAAAAGAAAAAGAAAACTAAGAAAGAGGCAATAGCTTGAGGATCACAGAAGATTTTTATTTTATAAAACAGAAGATTAATGTTTATATTCTAATGTAAATAATCCTACTAGTAGATAGAAAACAAGCTTATGATACAGATGTGAGAGAAAACTGATGAACTATGAGTAAAAAAGTATAAGTGGAAGCCAGGTGCCATGGTACATGCCTGCGATTCCAGAGATTCAAGAGGTAGAGGCAAGAGGATCATGAGTTCAGAGCCAGAGGAAGCCTGAGTAACTCAGCAAGACCTTATCTCAAAAAAAAGAAAAAAATAAATGTACATGTGGAAAAGTTGGTAGAGGGCCCAGAGATAATCCAGGTATGGTTACAGGAGGCAAGACAGAATATCTAAGTACAGATGTGGGTTGGCTAAAGAATGTATGGGCAGGAGATAAGCAAATTGTAATTGCTTCTCTTTTTTAGTGAAATAGAAATCAAAACCATTGAGGAAGATGGTATGCTAGGTTTGTGGAAGCAGAAAAAGATGACATAGGACAATAGGGTAGAATATGGATTAGGGAAATGTAGAACTACCAGCAGCATTATGGCCCACTTGAGGTTGGTGTTGTTGTTAGGTACCGTTGAGTCGGTATCTGACTCATAGCGACCCTCATAGGGTTTTCAATGGCTGACTGTTTCGGGATTGCCTTGGGAGTGGGTTGCCATGTCCTTCTCCCATTTTTTGGTGCTGGGAATTGAACTCGGGACCTCATAGACTGCAGCGCAGCGCTCTACCAACTGAGCTAAATCCCAGCCCTTGAGGTTGGTAGTCACTATTTTAATGTAAGAGGAGTTCTACAGCTGTATGTTTTCTCCACCCAAATTCAGCAATATGTCAACTTACAACAAAGAATTGGATTTAACCAGAGGAGATTTTTGACAAGTAAATAAGATAATTAAAGACGTAAGAAAGAAGAGAGTATGCAAGGGAATAAATATTAAACTACAGAATTTGGGCTGCATAAAAAACGAAATGATGACAAGATGGTAGAATATCATTGAAAGAGAGAGAAGCAAAAAATTGTAGGTCCTGATGTGGTAAGTATTTATAATCAAACACTAGTTGAAGATAAGGTCCAAGACAGAATTAGCTGGAAAAACAGGAATGGTCATCAAAACATGAGACATATGCAATTGTAATTAAGTTATTAACAACACAGGTCTAGAATATGACTAATGAAGTGGGTAAGTGGCTAAAGAAGAGTAAAGGACAATACCATGAGGTGAGAGGAAGTCAGGAACTAAGAAGGGACTAAAATCTTGAAGGAACTAAAGATTCCTTAAAGTCATTCCATTTTTAAAATAGGCAAGAGCTGGGATAGGCATTTTAGAAAAGAAGAAAGGAGGAAATGACTTTGGAAACTGAATAACTGCAATAAGAATGTAGGGGGTATAAAGAGTCTGATGTGAATTTTAAAACTGTTGGACTGTGGGGAGAAGAAAAGGCATAATAGTCCAGAAAACACTTGAATATGTTCAATGACCAAAGAATCTCTATCTAAACCCTTAAATTCAGCATTACCATGCATATTTAAGTATATGCAGAAAAATTCAGCACTGTTGCCAGATGCAATGCCTGTAATTCCAGCAACGTAGGAGGTGGAGGCAGGAGAATTGTGAGTTAGAGGCCAGAAGCAGCCTGCATAACTTAGCAAAACCCTGTCTCAAAACAAAACAAAACTTTAAAATGGGCTGGGGGAGTGCATCCCAGTAATTGAGCACTTGCAAAACTCTGCAAGTGCTCACATTTTGGGCTGCTACCGCTGTTATCTAGCCCCATTGTTTGGTCTAGGCAAATCTACCAACTCCACCACTATAACAACTAAACAGCACACACTGCTTCTTTTAAGGGACATTTTTCAGATACTTGTTGGTATTTTGGACACGCATACCCTTGATGGCCTAGGCAGTCTCTCAGGTGTTCTTAAAGTAAACACAAAGATTTGAATCTCTTGATTTGCATGATTTTGTGGGGTTTTCTGTGTCAAGAGAATAGCAAACCATTTTTCACAGGTCAACTCAGGCTGCTTACAGGAAGAGCTACACCTACTTTTGAACTTCAAAAAGAATCACAAGTTGTACTCTTTGGCATATTGCTTCTTTCACTCAATACATCTATGAGATTCGGCTATGTGGTTTTATATAGCGGTAGCTCCTCCTTTAAAATTTCTACATAGTATTCCATGCTGTGAATACACATTTTTATCTATTCTACTGTTGTCAGACATTTCAGTGGTGTCCTTCCATGTGTTTGTGCAGGGGTGGGTACTTTTATGATCAAAGCTCTACCAACACTTTTATACATGTCTTTTGCTGAACAGGTGCATGTATATCTCATGTTTATATATTTATGAGTAGAATTTTTAGCCATCGGATAAGATGACAGGGTTTTGTAGATATTGCCAGTTTTTCATTTATACCATTATATATTCCTATCAGCAATGAATGGGTTCCAGATAATTCATATTCTTCCTGTTCTCAGTATTATTAAGTCCTTTAAATCTTAAACATTCTACTGGCATACAGTGGTATCTCAGCATAGTTTTTTATCAGCATTTTCCTAATGACTAATGATGATGAACACTTTTTCAAATGCATGGGGATATCTCCGTATTTGTAAAATACCTATCCAAGTCTTTTACCCAAATTGTAAATTCGGTTATCTTTTTTTCCCATTGATTTGTAGGACCCACACACACAAACATACTCACATACCTCCTTTAGACATACAAACTGAAAATATATCTTCCTGTCCTATGGATGCCTTTTCACCCCCCTTTGAGTAGCAATCTCAGTTTTAATGAAGCCCATTTATTCAAACCTCTCTTTTACACTAAGTATTTTCTAAGTCCTGTTTGTGAACTCTCACATACCTCTACCCCCAACAAGGCCTTGAGGACATTCTCCTATATTTTTTCTAAGAGCTCTGTAGTGTTAAGCTTACATTTAGGTCAATGACCCCTCTTGAATTAACATTTTATGTAAGAAACAAGATTTCTTTTCTTTTTTGGTATGATGGCTATCTAACTAAGCACTATTTATTGAAAAGATCATCCTTGGCCAGGCATGTTGGCACACACTTGTAACTGCAGCAACTAGAGAGGCAGAGGCAGGAGGATCATAATTTTGAGGCCAGAGGCAGCCGTGTAACTTAGCAAGACCCTGTTTCAAAGTAAAATATAAAAAAGGGGATAGGGGTACAGCTGAGTGGTAGAGCACTTGCAAAGTCTTCTAAATGCCCTGGGTTCATCACCCCCAATACCAGTGGCACATACAAGTAATCCCAACAACTCAGGAGGTGGAGCCAGGAAGATCTCGAGTTGAGGCCAAAGGCAGCCTGAGTATCTTAACGAGACTTTGACTCAAAACAAAACATAAACAATGGGCTGGAGGTGCAGTCTGGTGGTAGATATATCACACATCAGATGACTATAGATGAGTGGGTCTGTTTGCCCTCTGTACAGTTATAACAGTCTATATGTCTAATCTTCTGCGTGAATAAAATTACCTTATTACTACTCTTCTATAAACAATGGCATCTAACACTTTAACTCCTCCATCTTTGTTGCTTTTCTCCAAGACTGTCATGGCTATAAGGTTATTTTTGTTTCCTTATAAACCAGCTTATCAAGAAGCCTGCTGGTCCTACATTATATCTATAGATATTTGAGAAAAACTGACATCTTAATGATAGATTTATAATCCATGAAAATGGTATCTCTCTCCATCATTAAGGTTTCTTTAAATGTTCTCAGCAAAGTTTTGTTTTGTTTTGCAGTACTAGGGGTTGAACCCAGGGCCTCCCGCTTGCATGCTTTGCAAGTGGATGACCACTGAGCTGCCATCTCCAGTCCATTTTTTTTTTTTTTTTCACTTTTTTGAGACAGGGTTTTGCTAAATTACATAGACTCCCTCTGGTCTCAAACTTGCGATCCTCCTGCCTCTGCCTCCCAAGCCTCTAGGATTACAGATGTAATCCTATAGATGTGTGCAACCATGCCTGGCCAGCAAAGTTTTTAATAGGTCTAATTTAGTTAAGGGCTGGGATTTAGCTCAGTTGGTAGAGCGCCGCTCTGCAGTCTCTGAGGTCCCGAGTTCGATTCCCAGCACTATAAAAATGGGAGAAGGATGTGGCAAACCACTCCCAAGGCAATCCCAAAACAATCTGCCATTGAAAACCCTGTGAGGGTCGCTATGAGTCGGACACAACTCGATGGCACCTAACAACAACAACAACAACAATTTAGTTAAGCCTGCATCTGTACCACTGTGGCATCCAATCCCACCAGATCTCAGAAGCTAAACAGGGTCAGGCCCGGTTAGCACATGGATGGAAGACCACCTGGGAACACCAGGTGCTATAGGCTTGGGAGAAGGACCCAGCAACTCACTCCTAAAAAACAATCAGCCACTGAAAACCCTATGCAGACAAGCACTAACAATACTGTTTTGCCTACTGTACGTAGGGTCACTATGAGTCAGATACCAACTCCACGGCACCTAACAACAATTTTGTTAAAGCCTACAGCTGTACCACTGTGATTTTCTGATCCTGTCAGATCTCCGAGGCTAAGCAGGGTCAGGCCTGGTTAGTACTTGGATGGGAGACCACCTGAGAACATCAGGTGCTGTAGGCTTGGGAGAAGAACCTGGCAGCCCACTCCCAAAACACAATCAGCCATTGAAAATACTATGAGTAGCAGAGAAGCACTAACAATACTGTTTCACCTGTTGTACGTAGAGTGACTATGAATAGGACACTGACTCAGTAGTACCTGACAACAACAATTTTGTTAACTTACTCCTAAATATTTCATATTTCCAATACATCTATATATAATGATCTTTTCAATGTCATTTACTAATTGTTGCTAGTATATGGAAATACAATTGATTTGTGTATCCTTCGATTTGTGTATCCTTCTGTGTGGTAACCCTGTGAAATTGATGACTAATTCTAATAATTTGTAGATTCTTTCTGATTTTCTACCTAAACAATCATGTAATCTGTAAATGACAGTCTTACTCCTCCTTTCTAACATTTATACCTTTTTTCTTGCCTTATTACATTGATTAGATTTTCCAGTATATTTAAAAAAAAAAAAAGTGATAACCTTGTGTTGTTCCTAAACTCAAGGAAAAAGTAATATTTTACTATTAAGTATGATATTAAAATATAGGGCTCTGTTGCTATGCTTTATTATATTAAGGAGTTTGCCTTCTATTCCTAGATTGCTGAGAATTTATTATGACAATGCTGAGTTTTATAATAATTATGATTTTTTCCTTTATCTAAGATGATAAATAAAAATTGATTTCTAAATATGAAACAAATCTTGCATTCTTGTCATAAATCCCATAGGAATATGACATTCAGTACTTCTCATTTCACATGGTATTAACAAGCTGAAATCATATGGCAATCTGAAAAATCAGTGACCACAAATTTGTGACCACAAATTTATTTATTGGAAATTTTTAATGTACATCTTAAAGTTATTCATTCTGATACGCTTTTCATTGTGACATTCCCATATATGCATTTTGTCGTACATTATACATATAAGTTCCCTCTTACCCTCTTGTGCACTTCCTCCCTCCGACCCACCCCCCCACCAAAGACTTCTCTTCCATTTACTTGTCTTTTTATGGTAATATTTTTCTATATATCTTTGGGTTCCAGTTCTGTTTAAGATAGAAACTTTTTCTGTAGTGAACTTTCTTTTTACATTGTCAGAACTATTACATGCATTTTCTAGACCATCTATAATACCATTCTTAGCTTTTTTAAAATTATGTTCCAACCTTTGTATAGGATTTTTTCCTTCTTATAATTTTGATTCAGCTCCCACATATGAGTGAGAACATGTGGTATTTCTCTTTCTGAGCTTGTGTTCGTTCACTTAAAATAATTGTCTCCAATTTCATCCATTTTGCTGCGAATGGCATTTTTTTTTTGATTGCTGAGTAGTATTTCATTGTGTATATGTACCATGTTATTGTTAAGTGCTGTCGAGTCCTGTCCGACTCATAGCGACCCTCATAGGGTTTTCAATGGCTGTTTTTCGGGATTGCCTCGGGAGTGGTTTGTCACGTCCTTCTCCCATTTTTGTGGCACTGGGAATAGAACTCAGGACCTCCAAGACTGCAGAGTAGCGCTCTACCAACTAAGCTAAATCCCAGCCTTATATGTACCATAGTTTTTGTTTTTTTCTTTTATCCATTCTTCTGTTGGTGGGCACTTTGGTTGATTCCATATCCTTGCTACTGTGAAAAGTGCTGCACTGAACATGGAGATGCAGGTGTTTCTGTGGTATGATGACACATCTCCCTTTGGGTAAATTCCCAATATTTTTATAGCTGGGTCATACAGTAGATGAATTTTTAGTTTTTTAATATACCTCCATATTGATTTCCACAGTGGCTGGAGCAATTTACAGCTCCACCAGCAATGTAAGAGTATTCCCTTTTCTCCACAACCTCGACAGCATTTGTTATTTGTTTTATTGATCTTAGCCGTTCTTACTGGTATAAGGTGAAATGTCAGAGTTGTTTTAATTTGCATTTCCCTAATGGCTAGGGATACTGAGCATTTTTTCATGTGTTTCATGGCTTTACAGACCTCTTCATTGAGAACTGTCTATTCACTTCCTTTGCCCATTTGTGTACTGGGTCATTTGTTTCCTTGGGAGTTTTTTTCTTGATTTTTTTTTTTTTTTTTTTTGCGGTACTGGGGGTTGAACCCAAGGCCTTGCACGTGCATGCTCTGAAAGTGCTGGACCACTGAGCTGCACCCTCAGCCCATTTTTTTACTTTTTGAGACAGGGTCTCGCTAAATTATACAGACTGCCTCCGGTCTCGAACTTGTGATCCTCCTGCCTCTGCCTCCCAAGCCGCTGGGATTACAGGTGTGCGCCACCGTGCCTGGCTTTGAGTTCTTTATAAATTCTGGTAATTAGACCTTTGTCTGATGTATAGGATGTGAAAAGTTTTTCCCATTCAGTGGGGTTTCCTTGACTCTGTTAATTGTTTCTTTTGCTGTACAGAAGCTTTTTAATTTCATGTAATCCCATTTATCTATTCTTGTTGCAATTTCTTGAGCATTTGGAGTCCTATTAAGGAAATACTTTCCTATGCCTATATGATGAAGTGTATTACCTATCTTGTCTTTTATTAAAGTTTCTGGTTTTATGTTGAGATCTTTTATCCATTTTGAGTTAACTCTCGTGCATATTGAGAGATGCGGGTCAGTTTTCGTTTTTCTGCATGCAGATGTCCATGTTTCCCAGCACCATTTATTGAAGAGGCTATCCTTTTTCCAGTTTACTTGCTTTGCTCCTTTGTCAAAAATAAGGTGGCTATAGGTGTGTTGAGGTATTTCTGGGTCTTCTATTCTGTTCCAGTTGTCTTCAGGCCTATTTTTGTGCCAGTACCAAGCTGTTTTTGCTACCACTGCCCTATAGCTTAAAGTCAGGGATTGTGATTCCACCTGCATTAGTTTTGTAGCTTAAGAGTGTTTTGGCAATACGTGGTCTTTTGTGATTCCATATGAATTTTTGGATCATTTTTTCTATTTCTGTAAAGTCAGTCAGTGGAATTTTAGTGGGGATTGCATTAAATCTATAAATTGCTTTTGGTAGGATAGCCATTTTTACTCTATCAATTCTCCCTATCCAGGAGCAGGGAATGTCTTTCCATTTTTCAGTGTCCTCTGCTATTCCTTTCTTTAATGTTTTGAAATATTCTTTGTAGAGATCTGAAGGGTCTTTGGTTAGATTGATTCTAAAGTATTTAATTTTCTGGTGGGCTATCTTGAAAGGTATTTTTTCTGAAATTTCCTTCTCTTCCTGTTTACAATTTGACCACAAATTTTTATCAAAACATTAAGAGCTTACTGTCAGTTAAAAATGTATTAGAAAATTCCAAGAATAAAACTAATAATTATTTAGTACACTAAAATTTAAAACATTACAAACACTAAGAATTAAAATGCTTTCTTTGTTAAAAAAAAGTTACCAAGAGTAATTTGAACATAAGTAGTTTCAAATATGGCATGCACATCTTTTTTATGTTTTGGAAGTCCTAACACAGAAATTTCTAATCTACAAACATAGAATGTTTCGCCATTTACTTATAGATTCTTTAATTTCTTCTAATCATGTTTTGTACTTTTTCTATGTGTCTTGTACATTTTTATTAAGGTCGTAGGTATTTTGTTCTATTTGATGCTATTATACATGAGATTATTTACTTGATATGTTCCAATTCTTCATTGCTAATATATAGAAATACAATTCATTTTTGTGTAGTCATCTCATATTCTGTGAACTTGCTGAATTCATTTATTGTTCTAGTAGTTTTTGTGTATTCCTTAAGATTTTCTACAAACAGAATCGTATCAACTGCAAATAAAGAGTTTTATTACTTCCTTCTAGCCTTGGTATCTTCTCTTTCTCTTTCCTTATTACTCTACCAAGAATTGCCAATACAGTGCTTAACAGAAGTGGTAAGAGCAGACAATCCGATCTTGTTCACACTCTTAGAAGGAAAGCATAGTCATAAAACATTATGCACAATATTGGCTGTAGGTGTATCACATATGTCTCTTTTCAAGATCTCTTCTAGAGCTGGCGATATAATGGTAGTAGAGAGCTTACCTAGCAAGCACAAGGCCCCAGATTCAGTCCCCAGCACTAGAAAAAGGAGGGAAAAAAAAAAAAAAAAAACCAAAAGAATCTCTTCTATTGCTATTTTTTGACAGTTTTTAACTTGAATGGGTTCTGGAGTTTGTCAAATGTCTTTCTGGATCTACGGAGATGATTATATCCTTAACTCTATTAATTTGGTGAATTACATTGATTTCCAGATGTGAAGAAATACTTGAATTCCTGGGATAAATCTACCACAGTGTATAACTATTTTTACATATTGCCAGATCCAATTTGCTAATATGTTGTTAAAGATTCTGGTAAGTTCCTGAGTTCTGTGAATCATTCTAGAGAATTATTATACCCGAGAGTGGTAGATAGCCCAAAGTTATAGACAACTGGCAGGAAGTGAGGATAGCCTGGGGATCTCTGAACTTGTACCTGGTATCTGAAGTAAGGGCAGTCTTGTGGAAAACTCTGTCTTTAAACTTTGAAGTTTGGTAAAACTCTAGGTAGTTCATGCCAAAGTCATAATGCTACCTCAATATGGGAGATAAAACTGTAGAAAAAATGAGCCACATGGATAATGCATACCATTAGTATCTAACAGAATAATTTATAAAATGATAAAAACGTGGTATTACATGACAGTTGTATCATAAACTATCAATATTGTTTTCATTGGCCAAATGAATATTTCTCTCTCTTTTTTTTTTTCCTGTGGCATTAGAGGTCAAAGCCAGGGCCTCATCCATGCTAGGTAAATGTTCTACCACTGAGCTGCACTCAGCTGCTTTTTTATTTTTTATTTTGAGACAGGGTCTTGCTAAGTTGAGCAGGCTGCCTCTGGCCTCAAACTTTTGATCTTCCTGCCTCAGCCTCCCCAGTTGGTGGGATTACAGGTGTGTAACCACAGCACCAATCAAATATTTCTAGTTTATATTATTAATTACTACTATGCTTACTCATTCAACCATGGTATCACAGAACTTTTAAGGCAACAGGTAATTTCCAAATTGACTTATATGAGTTTTTTATGATTCATAGATGAGACAAACTAAGGAAAACTCTCAATTGCCAAATTACATTTTTTCCAGAATTAAAAACTATGTATTTAGCCTTATTTCAAGGATATAAGTTTTCAGTTTATAAGTTACAAAATTAACCAAACTGTATATGACTCTTTTATAATATTCTATGTGCATCAAAACAATTATTGTTTCAGTTGGCAATGAGAAAAAGGATTCCATAAAAATTAAGTTCTATACTTCTGAAAGAATTGACTTTATTTGTGCAATGAGGATATTAATTTATTTAAATTATCTCTTCCAAGAACCTAAGTGCCAGGCATTGTGCCAAAGAATAGAAATACAATGGCAGGTAAGCTGGAATGACACTGTATAAACAGGGAGTTGAACAAGTGCAAAATTACTCTTTAAGAGGAACCAATATCCTAGAAGTACATGGCAGGAATAGTCAACCCAATCTAGGAAAAGTAATAAAAAGTTAAAATTACACAAGAAACAAGAAGCCACTGAAGGGTTTGACACAAACTAATGATCAAATTTTTTTGAAAGATATCAAAAATAGTGCAGAGATATACTAGAGAGGGCTAAACTATTAAACAAAAAGAATACTAGGAGGCTATTGCAAAAATCTAAGTGAGACAATGGAAGCATGCATAAAAATATCAGTGGGGTTAGACAAAAGTGAACTTACTTGAGTTTACACATTAGAATCCATTAGACTTGGCTAATTATTTGATGTGGGAGGGAGAGGAAGTGGGAAGTCAAGACTGACTAGGTAGACTACCTGCTGAGGTGCGGACCACTAGAAAGTTGGAAAGGATTATAAATTAATCTTACGTATGTATACTTTGAGCCCCTGACATCCAAGTAAAGGTGCCCAGTAGGAAATGAGACATACATTTCTATCTGTAGTTCATAAAAGAAATTGGAGTTGAAATATAGATTTAGAAGTCATGAGCACACTGATGGTAAATAAAGCCTAATGAGTAGATGCAATCACCAGGAGAGTGTCTGAAGCAACAAGAGGGGCCCAGGTTAGAACCCTAAGTAATATCAATTAAAGAACAGGCAGAGATCATTGTCTTTAAGTTATACTCCAAAATGTAGCCCTTAACTTCTTCTTGTTTTCCCTAGTATTGCAGGATGGAACCTATGGCTTCTCTAGGCAAGTGCTCTATCATTGAGCACAAACCCATTTTGTATTTATCTTGAGACAGGGTTTGGTTAAATTATGGAGGCTGGCTCTGGCCTAGAACTCACAATCCTGCCTCAGCCTCCCAAGCCACTGAGATTATAGGTATATGTCACAGTGCTCAGCAATAATCCTTCAATTCTAAAGATAATTCTCTACCAACTGAGCTAAATCCCAGCCCCTGAAGATAATTCTCAAAAAACCAAAAAAACTACCTTTCAAGCCAGGCCCTGTGGCAAAGCCTGCAGTCCTAGCAATTAGGAAAGCTGAGGCAAGAGGATTGAGAATTCAAGGCCAGAAACAGCCTGTGCGATTTAGTGAGACTCTATCTCAAAAAAAAAAAAATTTTTTTTTTAAAGGGGCTGAGGGTGCAGCCCAGTGGTAGAGCATTTTCCCAGTATGGACAAGGCCCTGGGTCCAACTCTTCATTACAAAAAAAAAAAAAAAAAAACCCCACCTACATTTCAGGGGCTGGGGATGTAGCTTGGTGGTAGAGCACTTCCCTAGCATGCACCAGGCCCTGGGTTCAATCCTCAGCACTGTAAAAATAAATTAATTAAATTAAATATTTTAAAAACTACTTTTCAGAAGATATAAAAGAGGAACTAAAATTATTATTGTCCAATTATGCATCAATGGTCCCCTCCTACATATTCAGTAACTATCCGTAACAATCTTTTAATGAAAAACAGATGACTCATTAATAAAATTAGGAAACAAAGAACTTAAAGAATTCATGCCAGGTCACAAAAGCATGAGAGCCCAATTCAAGCTAAACTATAAACCTAGAATTTCAAAGTGATAATGTCTGACCTTAGTAATCTTAGTGCTTAAGAGAACCTATAGTAAACTTTTTAAAAATTATCTTTTAGAATAATCAATTTTTTAATTCATATAAGTTTAGAGCTAGAAGATAATCTAATTTACTTTATAGTTAAATAGAGGGCCTTAGAGATTCAGGAACTATACCAAAATATAAATATTCTAATTCACTAATGCTGTATCTTACCTAACAATTAGTAAAAGATACTAATAGTAGGGCAATCATGTTGAGGTATTTTTCTAGCAAAGAGATAAAAAGCCCATTAACTACTCAGTCTCTTTGCCAGAATGCCTTTTTATCAAGTAGCAAAAGCAAAGCAGAAAGCAGTTTAGGAATACACCTATGGCCTGGGTCCAGATGAGAATAATGCTTTCACCAAATGACTTACCAGGTTTGATTTTTTTGTCAAAAAGTTTGTCACCATAAATGATTCATAAGATGTCTATTGAAACTATTCATACATTTTCTTAAAAAAAAAAAACAAAAAAACCTAAAAACATGCCTACCAATAAGGCAAAATGTGTTAAAAAGGAAAAAAATTTTAAAAAAAATAAAGAAAAGTTGCCAAGTACTTTCACACTACAGCACAATCAAAAAATCAGTATGAACAAGGCACCAAGATACACAACTATAACACCAGCTACTTGACAGGCTGAGGCAGGAGGATAGTATGCTCAAGACCATAGGCAAACTTCAACTTACGGAGAACTTGTCTCAAAAATAAAAAATGAAGAGGCTGGGGTCCAGCTCAGTGATAGAGCTCTTCCCTGCATGTGCAAGGCCCTGGGTTCAATCTCTAGTACTATCCAGAAATAAAACAAAAACAAAAACAAAAACAAACCATATGGCTGTAGTGTTAACTTCTTACAGTCCCAATGTGGTCATCGATAATTAAAAGCCTTGAACCAAATAATACTTTGTAGCCTTTAAGTATTTTTTTTTTAATTTTTAATCAAAAGCAATCTATCATTTTTATTCAACAAACACCAGTTTCTGTCTCACATATACACTCAAATTCCATTCAAGATTTCTAATTAATTTTTGGTTATGTTATACATGCTTAATGATATGATTTCCATAAATCATAACCAAGGTAATACCAACAAAACAGGTACAAGGTTCTCAGTAAGAGTTACATTTCATATGCAGTCCATAATGTCATATGTAAGATTCCAGAAAGTAAAGTTACCAGAATTCCAAAAAAATCTTTTTTTCTAATAAGATAAACCTCTTTCACAATAGCCTGCTAAAAATAGCTTAAAATCAGTATAGCACATCTAGGAACATACCTAAGGAACCCCTGGTCTGTTGACTGTTTGGTGGTATGTTTTCCTTAGCCATGGAGATTAATATTTTACTATTTTCAGAAAGCTTTTCCAATGCCTTTCCCTGAAAGAGATGTAATATTTACAAATCAGAACTCCACAAAGTATGTGATTCATCTCAAAACTTTTACTAAAAAGCTTGACAAATTAAATGGTACATCACAGAAGAGATTTAAGTCTAAGGTTTGAGAAATTAACCAAAGGTATTTAAATACTGTAACAAGTATTCTAATACATAGCTCAATCACTTATCAACAATTGTTGTTAGGTGCCATCAAGTTGGGTCTGACTCATAGCAACCCTATGTACAACAGAATAAAATATCCCCAATACTGTCCCATGCCCGGCACTATGTCAGTGTTTCTCTGCTATTTATAGGGTTTTCAATGGCTGATTATTTCTGAATTGTTTCAGGAGTGGACTGCCAAGTCCTTCTCCCATTTTTGTGGTGCTGGTGATTGAAGCAGGGCCTCAGAGAGAGCAGAGCAGCACTCTACTACTTGAGGTAAACCCCAGCCCCTATCAAAAAAATGAGTTCCTATTAAATAACAAGCACTGTGCCAGGCATTGGAGATATATGAGTAGGAAAAAAAACAAACACAAAAACTTCTGCCATCACAAACTTTACAAACTATTGGAGAGACGTGATAAACATAATGCATAGTTAGATTGTGTAATATACAAAGAATAACAGGGATGGACAGAGAAAAAAAAAAAAAAGCAATGATGCCCAGGAATGCTGGAGGAGGTACTGCAAGACCTCAACAAGGAAGTGATTTTTAAGCTGACACCTAATGATTATTATTTATGTATTATTTAATATCAGAGATAATAAATCTGACTTTAAAGCTATGTAAACTATGTAACTAAACTATGTAACTCCAAACACTGCACACTAGCCCTTAGTGCTATAGAACAGGGCTTCAAACCTTCAAAAAATTGGGTTCAGGTTAAGATGTGGGTTCAATATTGTAAAACTGAGAGAGTTCAGGTTGGGTTCAGGTTTAAAATTTTAATCCTATGTGTAGTTTGCTGTTGCTATTGTTAGGTACTGCCACCAAGTCAGTCTGACTCATAATGACCCTATGTTCAAAAGCATGGACAAATAAAATTTTTTCAATTTTATTTTTAATTCTTAAATAGCAAATAATATAAAAAAATACATAAAAACTGAACCCAAACCCGATTTTTCACTGGGTTCAGATTCACGTTCAGGTATATAAATTTTTTATTTTTCTTTGTGGTACTTGAGCATTGAAATCAGGGCCTCACATATACTTTGCAAGTGCTCTACCACTGGGTTGCATCCGCAGCCCATTTTTTACTTTTTTACCTTGAGACAAGGTCTCACTAAATTATGCAAGCTGCCTCTGGCATTGAACCTGCAGTTCTCCTGCCTTTGCCTCCTGAGTCACTGGGATTATAGGTATAAGCCACTATGCCAGGCCAGAAATTTTTTTTTAAATATTTGAACTGGAATGGATTCAGGGTTCAGGTTCAGTTTAAAGCCCTCCCATCTACACACAGGAACAAACCAGAAGCTGACTCAAACCAAAACCCTCTAAATTTTAACACATTGAACCTATATCTGATTCTGAACCCAATTTCTCATGATTTTGAAGCCCTGCTATGGAATGATTAAGAGCACAGACTTCAGCAGTAGCTGTTGTTGTTGTTGTTGTTGGTAGGTACCATCAAGTCAGGTCTGACTCCTAGCGACCCTCTCTACAGCAGAATGAAACATTCTACAATCCTGTGTGAGGCACATGAATCTTACTTATGTTTAAATGCATTGTTGCAGATACAATGTCAATCCATCTAGTTGAGAAGTTTTCCTTCTTTTCACTGACCTGCCACTCTCCCAAACATGATGTCCTTCTCTAGGGATCAGTCCCACCCTGACTACAAGTCCAAAATACGTCCCACACAGTTTAGCCATCCTTCCTTCCAAGGAGTACTCTGGTTACACTTCTTTGAGGACAGATCTGTGGGTTCTTTTTGCCATCCATGGTATATTTAATATTCCTGTCCAGCACCATAATTTAAAAGCATCAATTTTTCTCCTGTCTCCCTTATTCAATGTCCAGCTTTCTCAACTCTATGATGTGACTAAAAATACCATGGCATGAGTCAGGTGCATCTTTGTCTTCAATGTGACATCTTTACTTTCGAACACCTTTAATCCCCAGCACTTGGACTCAGGAGAGTGAGGCAGGAGGATCAACATAAGTTTGAGGACAGCCTGGTCTCCAGAGCGAATGCCAGGCTAGCCTGGGGCTAACACAGTGAGATGCTGTCTCAAAAAACAAAACAAACAAACAACAACAAAAAGCAGCAAAGAAAAAGAAAAAGCAGCATAGACTGTGGAACAGGATGAAGGTTACAATACTGACTCCACCCCTGTATCTACTTGGAAAAATTATTTAACCCCTTTGAGCTTCCATTCTTGATCTGTAAAACAAAAAAGTGCCCCTACTTCACAGGGATATTTTCACTAAATGAAATGATATATACAAAGTCCTTGGCATAACTCCTTGTACACAGCAGACTGTGAAAGAAGGAAGACAACCTAGTCTGATGGCTTAAAGAATAAGCATTAGAGTCAGGACAAAGCCTAGGTCTACCAATTCTATCACCTCAGTCTCATTATTTAACTTCCCCATCTTTCAGTTTACTTGTCCTGAAAATTACAATGACATGTCCAATCTCACAAATTACCAAGAAATATAACTTTTTAAGACTATGCCTTGTCTCTAGTTGTTGTTGATGTTCGGTTCTGTGGAGTCATGTCTATAGTTGTTGTTGTTGTTAGGTGCCGGGGAGTTGATTCCGACTCATGGTGACCCTGTGTACAGCAGATCAAAACACTTACCAATTCTGTTCCAGGCACACAACCTTATTTATGTTTAAGGCCATTGTTGCAGACTCAATAAATATTAACAGTGTGAATAAAATTATTTATAACTAGAATGTCTGAATTATTTGCCATCTCAAATTAGATGTCTATTTTCTTTGAAACAGGGTCTCACTATGTACCCCAGACTGGCCTGGAACTCATGATCCTCTTGTCTGAGCCTCCTGAGTGCTGAGATTACAGGTATGCATCACTAACATCTGGTTCAATTTATGTATCTTTGTCAACAACAAATATGAAACCAGATGAGACACTGTGACAACAGGTAAACCAGAAATGACTTGGGAAAACCAATATACATTGTTATTCCCATTACAACAGAACATGATACAGACTAATAATCTATATGCTATATTTCATCACAGACACTGAGCCAATGAGAAATGATGACATATCTATCTAGATTAATATAGTATTCTCATAGCCTAGCACAGAGCCTAGCACAGTGCCTAGCACGATCTCAGGACTTGTTAAATGGATTAATCACTCTTTTGGCCAAAAAAAAAAAAAAAATTATTTTTAAAAGGACAATCCAGACACTGCTTTCACAAATAATTGTCTTAACAAATTTATGTTCTAAAAAGGAAATGGTACAAAATAAACTACCCTAATCTGGATGCAGTGGCACATGCCTACAATCCCAGCAACTCAGGAGATGAAGGCAGGAGGATTGTGAGTTCAAGGCCAGAGGCAGCCTGCGTAACTTAGAGAGCCTCTAACTCAAAATAAAAAATAAAAAATGGACTGAGAAGGCAGCCTAATGGCAGAACACTTGCAAAGTATGTATAAGGCCTTGGGTTCAACCCTCAAATATTACAAAAAATAAAATAAATGGCCCTAATAAATTCACAAGCAGATATCAAAAAAAATGAATCATAAGTAATCTTTTTCATATAGACTATGAGAACTTTTTATATCTGTTGTTTATATTCTTCTAGTTCTTTATACAAGAACTGTGTCCTAAACTTCTTTTTATGTTCTAGAATTTTTTTATAAATAAAAACTAATCCTAATCATCTCATGAAGCATGTAATTATTAATTAAAACTCCAATAAAAGAGAAGAGAAATACTGTGAGATATGAAATACCACAAAAGAAAAACTGCATTGAAAATAACTTAAATCTTGCCTGGGCATCTCTGAGAGTCAAATGACAGCACAGCCAAATTAATGTATGAAACAGAAAATTCTCATTCACAGGAGAGAATGTTTTACATTTCCACAGGTATAATCCTCACAAAGAATTTTAATAATACATACTGGAAGAAAAGTATTAACTTTACCTTCATTTCCATGTAAGGTGGATCATTTTCCAATTCTGCTTTGTCCTTCGCCAGTTTGGCTTTTTGGTCTTTAATAAATTCATCCAAATTATCAGCCATTTTGCAGATTCTGAAAGATAAAATTTTCGTGAGCACAAATATATCATAATACTTTTTGCCTAATTATTAAGATGAAATATTTGTATTAGTATTCAAGATCACTTATCAAAATAAGAACTTCAAGCTTAAGCTCTACCATAAAATATGACTGCCTCTTCCTCTCACAATTCCCCAGAAAATCCTATGACATAGTTTAGAATATCTGAAAAAAATATGATGAAGGCACATTACATGCATGTATGAAAGTGTCAAAATGAAACCCATTATTTTGTGTAACTAATATGCACTAATAAAAAGGACTGTCACTTGTTTCTCACTTTCTTATACTGTGGGGGCTTGCATGTTACTGTAATGTTGAAAGCCATGCCAAACACTATCTTCAGATAACAGAAGGGTCACCTATGGTGTACAGATTTCAGCTGAGGTTCCAGACTAACACAGACTCATCAGAAGGACTTGACAGCCCACTTCCAAAATAACTTGCCATTGAAAACACTATGAATAGCAACAAAGCACTATCAAGATATAGTGCCAGAAAATGAACCCTTCAGGTTGTAAGATGCTCAAAAGACAATTGGGGAAGACCTGCCTCCTCAAAGTAGGGTTGACCTTAATGATAGGAATGGAGTAAAGCCTCTGGGACCTCCATTTGCTGATGTGGCACAACTCAAAACGAGAAGAAACAATTGTTGTTGTTGTTGTTGTTAGGTGCTGTTGAGTTGGTGTCTGACCCATAGCAACCCTACATATAACAGGCGAAATACTATTGTCAGTGCTTCTCTGATAACATCCATTAATAATTGAAGCATGAAATGTACATAGTATGATTCTAGGAAAAGTAGAAACTGTCAAAAGGAAAATGGAGTGCATAAACATCGAGGCATTAGTGAGATCAAATGGACTGGTATTAGCTATTCTGAATCAGATAAAATGCCAGGAATGACAACCTAAAGAGAATGGGGTTGCATTCATTATTTAAAAAGAGCCATCTCAAGATCTGTCCTGAAGTACAATGCTGCCAGTGATAGAATAATAATCCATACACCTAAAGGAAGGCCAGTTAATATAACTATTATTCAAATTTACACACCAACCACTAAGGCCACAAAAGAAGAAATGGAAGATTTTTACCAGCTTCTGCAGTCTGAAACTGATCAAACATGCAATCAGGATGTACTGATAATTGCTGGTGACTGGAATGCAAAAGTTTGAAACAAAGAAGGTGGCTCAGTAGTTGGAAAATTTGGCCTTGGTGATACAAATGATGCTGGAGATCGCATGATAGAATTTTGTCAGACCAATGGTCTTTTCATTGCAAATACATTTTTTCACCAACATAAATAGCAATTATACATATGGAATTCACCAGGGGGAATATACAGAAACCACATTGACTACATTTGTGGAAAGAGATGACAGAAAACTTAATATCAAATGAGAGAATAAGACCAGATGCTGATTGTGGATCAGACCATCAACTGCTCATATGCACATTCAAATGGAAACTGAAGAAAATTAGAACAAGTGTACATGAGCCAAGGTACAACCTTGAGTATATCTCACCTGAGTTCAGAGATTACCTGAAGAATAGATTTGATGTGTTAGACACTAATGATTGAAGACCAGACGAGATGTGACATGACAAGACATCATTCACGAGGAAAGAAAAAGGTTATTTAAACAAGGAAAAAAGAAAAGACTAAATTACATGTCAAAAGAGACTCTGAAACTTGCCCTTGAACATTGTGGAGTAGCTAAAATGAATAGATGATATGACAAAGTTAAAGAACAGAAGATATCAAAGGGCAGCTCAAGAAGACAAAATGAAATATGATGTGCACAAAGCTGGAGATAGAAGACCAAAAGAGAAGAACTCAATTTTTTTCCCCTCAACCTTAAAGAATTGAAAAAATATTCAAACCTCAAGTGGCAATAGTGAAGGATTCTACAGGGAAAATATTAAATGATGCAGGAAACATGAAGATAGAATGGATATAGAGTCATTTCACAAAAAAAAAAAAAAAAACACTGATGGATGATCAATCATTTCAAGAGGTTGCATATGATCAGGAACCACTAATACTGAAGGAAAAAGTGGAAGCTGCCTTGAAGGCACTGACAAAACACAAGGCTCCAAGAATTGATGGATTATCAACTGAGATCTTTCAACAATCAGGTGCAGCACTGTACATGCTCATTTGTCTATGCCAAGAGATTTGGAAAACAGCCACATGGCCAACTGGAAGAGATCTGTATTTGTGCCTATTCCCAAGAAAGGGGATCCAATCAAATGCAGAAATTATCAAACAATATCATTAATATTATGCATAAGTAAAATTTTGCTACAGATCATTCAAAAGTGACTGAAACAGTATACTGATAAGGAAGTACCAGAAAATCAAGCCAGATTCAGAAGAGGTCATGGAACCAGGGACATCACTGCTGATGTCAGATAGAAATTGGCCCAAAGAAGAGAATACCAGAAAGATGTCTACCTAGGTTTTATTGACTATGCAAAGGCATTTGACTGTGTGGATCACAATAAATTATGGATCACATTCAGAAGAATGGGAATAGCAGAACACTTAACTGTACTCATGAGGAATCTGTACATGGACCAGGACGCAGTCTTTTCATTGAAGAGAATAAGGAAACACTGCCTGGTTTAAAGTCAGGAAAGGTGTGAGTCAGGGCTTATCACACTGCTTAAATATCTATGCTTTGCAAATACTCCAAGATGCTGACATCAGGATTGGAGGAAACTCATTAACAACTTGTGTTATGCAGATTACACAACTTTGCTTGCTCAAAGTGAAGAAGATTTGAAGCATTTATTGATGATGATCAAAGAACACAACCCTCACTATGGATTGTGCCTCAATATTAAAAAAAAAAAATCCTTACAAGTGGGTCAGTAAGCATTTCATGATAAATGGAGAAAAGACTGAGGGTGTCCAAGATTTTGCTTTACTTGGTTCTGCAATCAACACCCATGGAAGCAGGAATCAAGAAATCAAAAGACATACTGCATTGGGAAAAGCTATTGTAAAAGACCTCCTTATACTACTGCAAAGTAAAGATGTCACATTGAAGATGAAGGTGTGTCTGACACATGTCGTGGTATATTCAGTTGCATCACATGGTTGTGAAAGTTGGACATTGAATAAGGGAGACAGGAGAAGAACTGATGCTTTTGAATTATGGTGCTGGAGATGAATATTGAATATACCATGGACTTCCAGAGCCGGGCGCAGTGGCGCATGCCTATAATCTCAGTGGCTGGGGAGGGGGAGGCGGGAGGATCACAAGTTCAAGACCAGAGGCAGTCTGCATAACTTAGCGAGACCCTGTCTCAAAAAATAAAAAAATGGTTTGCGGCTGCAGTTCAGTGGTCCAGCACTTGCAAAGCATGCAAGTGCAAGGCCCTGAGTTCAACCCCCAGTACCGCAAAAAAAAAATAAAAAATAAAAAAAAATAAAATAAAATAAATATATATATATATATATGTACACCATGGACTTCCAAAAGAACCAACAGATTTTTCCTAGAAGGGCAAACCAGAGTCCCCCTTAGAAGCTAGGATGGCTAGACTGCATCTTACCTATTTTTGACATGTTGTCAGAAAGGACCAATCCTTGAAGGAGGACATTATGTTTGGGAGAGTGGCACAGGTCAACAACAACAAAAAAGGAAGACCCTCAACTAGATGGACTGACACAGTGGCTGCAACAATGCGCTTAAACATAAAAAAGGTTGTGTGCATGGGACAGTCTCAGGCAGTGTCTTGCCTGTTGTACATATGAGTTGGACCCTTTTCAATGGCACCTAATACCACCAATAAAAAGGAATAAATATCTTAGAATAAAAATATCAAATGAACAACCACCTTCACCATACACACACACACACACACACTTAAAAAAAATTCAATCCATACAGCAAAGTACGTTTTTACAAAAAATTGTTTTTTTAATTACTTTGAAATAATTTCTAACTTATTGAAGCGCTACAAAAACAGTACCAAGAATACCTACGTAGTTTTTACGAAAACTCTATTGCTTTACATCCTTTGTGTGCATGTACAAGGTAATTTTCTCTATACACATCCACGTAATTATTCTCCAAAATCATTCAGACAGTAAATTACATATACCATAGCCTTTTGTCCCTAAACTCTCCCATATGTATTTGCTGTTGTTGTTGTTTGAGAGAAGGTCTTGCTATATAGCCCAGGCTGGCCTAGAACTCTCTAGTTAGCCCAAGCTGGCTTCAAACACCCAATCCTCCTGCATCTGCTTCCTAAGTATTGGGATTATAGACATGGCCACCATGCCTGGTTCCAATGCGTATTTCTGTAAAAATGGATTGCAGCTAGGGATGTAACTCAGTGATAAAATTCTTGCTTAAGCAAATGCAAGGCCCTGGGTTCAATCCCCAGCACAAAAATCAGTTTATTGTCTTACATAATCTCAACATAATTATCAACTTTAGAAACATTGGTTTTTTTTATATATATATTGTCCACATTCTAATTTTTTAAAAATAAATAACCAAATAGTGGCCTTCACAGCATACTTTTCTTTCTCCAGTTCAGGTTCCAGACTAGTACTGCCTTTCATTGTTCTGTCTCTTTGTTGTTGTTATTGTTGTCGGGTGCCCTTGCGTCGGTATCCGACTCATAGCGACTCTATGTACAATAGGCAAAACAGTAGTGTTACTGCTTCTCTGTGATTCATAGCGTTTTCAATGGCAGATTGTTTTTTAGGAGTGGGTTGCCAGGTCCTTCTCCCAAGCCTACAGCACCTGGTGTTCCTCAGCTGTCTCCAACCAAACGCTAAGCCAGGCCTGACCATGTTTAGCTTCAGATATCTAACGAGATTAGAAGCCAAAGTGGTACAGCTGTAGGTGTTGTTGTTAGGTACCATCAAGTCAGTGTCCAACTCATAGCAACCCTATATACAACAGATGAAACACTATTGTCAGTGTTTCTCTGCTATTCATCCGGTTTTCGACGGATGACTGCTTTTTGGGAGTGGGCTGCCAGGTCCCTCTTCCAAGCCTACAGTACCTGTGTTCCCCAGCACTCTCCCATCCAAGTACTAACCAGGCCCAACCCTACTTAATTTTCCAGATCTGAGGGGATAGGATGCCACAGTGGTATGGCTGCAGGCTCTATCTCTTTAGCTCTCTTTATTTTGGAACCTCTCCCCGTCTTCCTTTGTCTCTTATAACTTAGTATTTTTTACTATAACTCATTCACTATTCACCTTTTTTAATAGACCATTCCTTACCTGGGGTTTGCCTGATGTTTCTTCATGATTAAATTCAGGTTATACATTCTCAGCAGGAATACTACTTAGCTGAGGTAGTGTCTTTCTCAAGGTGTCTCCAGTAGAGACACATGATACTACTTGCCTCTCATTAATGAGGTTATTTTTGATCATCTGGTCAAGATGTTATCTTATTTTTCTACTATTGTTCCCTTGTAACAATAAGCAGTCTGCATAGGAATACTTTCAACTGTGCAAATATTCTACTTCTGATCAAAATGACCCCTACAAGGTGGGCAAAGTGGTGCACATCTGTAATCCCAGCACTGGGAGGCTGAGGCAGAAGGATCCCAAGTTCGAGACTTGCCTATGTTACACAGTGTAGGGAATTATCTGGACACCCCTAGGGTGGACCAGGAGGGTACCCAGACTGAGGCCCACTTGGTCCAGGCCAAGGTCTGAGCCCTCCCCAGATCCTGCCTCTCTCACCTCTGGTCACCCTTAATCCAGGAACCTGGACTGGGACCTATCTGACTCACTAAGAGCCAATAGACTACCCAAGTCCCAGTTTACCCTTCACCTACTTTTTCACCCTTCACTTACTTTACTCCTACCCTTCCCATCGAGTGATCCAAGATGGCCCCCAAACAGCCCAGCTGTGGCATGGCCTCATTCAACCTGACTAGCCGCCCAGAGCCACCCGATTGGTTACTCAGGGAAACTCAGTGATTGGTCCAGCCTGCACCTACCCAACCTATTGTAATTGCACTTTTCCAAGCCCTCACATGGAGAAGGGCTCCTCCTGGCATGAGCCAGTCTCTGATTGGTTATGCCCTAGTCCACACCCCCACCCAGAGTGTACATAAACAGACCACCGACTACCCCAAGGGTCCTTTCCTTTCTCCCTTCCTGACCACGCTGATCCTGATCATTGCACGCCACACTTGACTTCACGACCAGAGATAATCTCTGCATTGATCATCCAGACCTTTAATCAACCTGCCAAGAGGCAAGACTTGGAGAGTCAAAAACAAAGACCTCGAGCAAGCCAGGAAGATCTCTCAATACCCCCATCCCGGGGAGGAAGTGAGGGGAGAAGATGATGGGTGAGAGACCCCAGACCATCGGCACAGCCAGCGAGGACATCAGAGCTGTTTGGTACTTTAATATAGAGCTGTTATTCCATTGTAGCAGCAGCAATCCACGCTGCCGGCTAGAGAGCTGTAATATAAAGCTGTATAATCTTTAGGCTCTCCTACAAAGGAACAGCTTAATAAAGTTCCTGCTTGTTTTATGTAAGAAGACTCCCAAGGTCCTTCTTGGCACCACCGACCAGTTCTTGCCCACCCCCAAGGGTCCCCATGCAAACTGGTGTTGTGGTAAAGCTCCATGGTCTATTGCTGGGCTGGAGCAGACCCCAACAACATAGGGAGACCCTACCTTAAAAAACAAAAACAAAAAAACCTAGATTTTTGCATCAATTAGTGATTCTTTTCAAACGCAATGACATTGGACTACAACTTCTGATACCCTAAAACTAACTATAAATCAGACAAAGACACTGAAATAACTTCTTGTTGTTGTTGTTGTTGTTAGGTGCCATCGATTCGGTATCCGACTCATAGCGACCCTCTGTACAACAGGGGAAACACTATTGTCAGTGCTTCGCTGCTGTTCATAGGGTTTTCAATGGCACATTGATTTTTGGGAGGGGGTTGCCAGGTCCTTCTCCCAAGCCTACAGCTTCTGGTTTTCCCAGGCGGTCTCCTATCCAGGTACTAACCAGGCCCGACCCTGCTTAGCTTCCGAGATCTGACAGGATCAGATGCCACAGGGCTATGGCTGCAGGCGAAATAACTTAGTTTATACTAAAACATAAGGCACACTCTCTAGATAGTAAAAGGCACATATTTGAGTTAAATAGCCACTAGAACACCCCACAGTAACCTTTGCCTTATTAGCATAGTAAAAGTCACACCCCCAGGTGGAGACTAAACATAATGACCCATTTATTGCATGAAGACCCACAATAAAGGAGAGTACAGGTGCAACTAAGACTCCACCTTTAACATGTGAGGATATTGAGAAGATTGAGTCCTTGTCTAGACCACAGAAGCCACAAAGCTGTCACTTTTTGAAGTCAGTCTGGGATCTTCTCTCCCCACATGCTGACCTACCTCATGTGTGCGCAAAAAAAATAAAGAGCCTTGTTCCTGAGATGAACATAAGAATAAACAGCCTTGTTCCAGAGATGCTGTACCTCTGCTTATTCTAACAGTATAAGAACCCTCAGTGCCATTAACACCAAGGAGTTCCTACCTGTGCCTTTGCAGTCATTCCTACTCACAACTCAGGGAACTACCTCTTTCTGTCTCTATAGTATTGCCTAATCTGGAAATGTCATATAAACAGATCATATATAATATGTGGGATTTAGCTCAGTTGGTAGAGCACCGCTCTGCAGTCTCTGAGGTCCTGAGTTCGATTCCCAGCACTGCAAAATGGGAGAAGGACGTGGCAATCCACTCCCAAGGCAATCCCGAAACAGTCAGCCATTGAAAACCCTATGAGGGTCGCTATGAGTTGGACTCGACTCAATGACACCTAACAACAACAATAACAACATACAATATGTAATCTTTTGTGTCTGGCTTGTTCATTTAGTGCTTCTGAGATTCATCTATACAGGTGCATCTATCAGCAAGCAGCTCATTGCTTGCTTATTGCTTCACAGTCCATGGGGTTTTGTCAGTGGTGGTTTATTGGCTTTTTGAGACAGGGATTCATTATGTAGCCCAAGCTGGCCTTGAAATTACAATTCTCGTGCTTCAGCCTTTGAATGCTGGGATTACACATGTGCGCCAACACGCTAATCTTAGTCCATTATATGGAAATACCACATTTTGTTTACCTATTCATCTGTTTTTGCTATGAGTCAGACATCTAACAACAACAAATTCACCTGTTCATGGACATTTGGTGTGTTCCCAATTTTCAACTATTTGTAGAAAATGCAGCTATGAACACTCATGCACAAATTTTTGTGCACACATATTTTCCCTTCTCTTCAATATATACCTACAAGTAGAATTATTGGGTCATATGAACTAATGCTTAACACCGAGGAAAAGGTGCAACTATTTAATAGTTAAACTCTTCCTCAAAGTAGAGTGGGCAGTTATCATTTTACATTTCAATCAGCAATGTATAAGAGTTGTGATTTTTACACATCCTCATTAAAGTTTGCTATTTTCAGCCTTTTTGATCTTAGTCATTCTTTTAGGTGTTCAACAGTACCTCTATGTGATTTCAATTTGCATTTCTCTAATGTCTATGATGTTTAAGATCTTTTCATATATTTTCCATTCATATATCCATACATATAACCATTATCATGGGCTGGGGTTTAGTTCAGTTGGTAGAGTGCTGCTCTACACTCTCTGAACACTGGGCTTCAATCCCCAGCACCACAAAAATAGGAAAAGGATGGCCGTGGCAATCCACTCCAAAAGCAATCACAAAACAATCAGCCATTGAAAACCCTATGAGGATCACTATGAGTTGGACACAACTTGATGGCACCTGGAAACAGCAACATAATCATTGGCAAAATGTCTATTTAAATCTTCTGACCATTTTTACAATTAGGTTGTTTTCTCATTATTCAGTTGTAAGACCACCTTATATATATTGTATACAAGTCAATTACCAAACATGTTTTGTAAATATTTTCTCCCTGTGGTTTTAAGTTTTCTCGTTGTTGTTGTTGTTAGGTGCCGTTGAGTCAGTATCCGACTCATAGTGACCCTCATAGGGTTTTCAATGGCTGACTGTTTCGGGATTGCCTTGGGAGTGGATTGCCAGGCCCTTCTCCCATTTTTGCGGTGCTGGGCGTCTTAATAGCAAAAATGTTTAATTTTTCTTAGCCCCAGCTTATGAATTATGTTTCAACCAATTTATTGTTTGAACTTTTTGTCATACGTGAGAAATTTTTGCCTATCTCAAGATTACAAATATTTGTCTGTTTTTTTTCAGAACTATTCTTTACTGCTTTTTCTCTTACATTTATGTCTAGGAGCCACTTAAGTTAATTTTTGCAAATTGTAAAGGGTCAAGGTTCAATCTTGCATATGAATATAGATTATTCCATCACCATTTTTTGAAAAGACTACTTTCTTCATTGAAACTACATTAAAAAAAAAAAAAAGTTTCCAAAAACCTATCCAATTTAGTGAATGACTGAGTATATGTCAAAAGGAGGAGCTACCAGTGACTAAAGTGTTAAGGCCAGGAAACAAAATGTGGATGCAATCCTAGACAAAAATAAATCAGAACAAGTTGGCTGGTTTGGAGAGGTTTGGTTTACATATGTTAAGCTGAAGATAATAAGACATACTAATGAAAATTTCCAACAGATGGTTAGAAATTCAAGACTCAAATTCAAGGAAATGAATCACATTAGAGATGTTTAGTTAAGAGTTAACTGTTCTAAACTGGTTGCTGATGTCAGATGGATATTGGCCCAAAGCAAAAAAACACCCAAAAGATGTCTATCTAGGTTTTATTGACTATGCAAAGGCATTTGTGTGGATCATAATAAGTTATGGATATCATCACAAAAAATGAGAATACTACAGCATTTAATTGTATGCATGAAGAATCTGTACATGGACCAACAGGTAGTCTTTCGAGAATAAGGAAACACTGCCTGGTTTAAAGTCAGGAAAGGTGTTAGTCAGAGCTCACCATATCTCTTCAATCTCCATGCTGAGCAAATAATCTGAGAAGCTGGACTTTTTGAAGAAGAACACAGCATGATGATTGGAGGAACACTCATTAGCAACCTGTGTTATATAGATGACACAACTTTGCTAGCTGAAAGTGAAGACTTGAAACATTTACTAATGAAGATCAAAGAACATAGCCTTCAGTATGGTTTGCACTGCAATATCCAAAAAACAAAAACCCTTACAACTGGATCAGTAAGCAACTTCATGATAAATGGAGAAAAGAGTGAGGTTATCCAAGATTTTGCTTTACTTGGTTCTACAATCAACATCCATGAAAGCAGCAGTCAAGAAATCAAAAGACACATTGCATTAGGAAAAGCTGTAGCAAAAGACCTCTTTAAAATGCTGAAAAGATGTCACATTGAAGATGAAGGTGTGCCTGACTCATGCCATGGTATTTTCAGTCATATCATATGATTGTGAAAGCTGGACACTGAATAAAGGAGACAGGAGAAGAATTTATGCTTCTGAATTACGGTGCTGGAGGGGAATATTGAATATAGCATGGACAATAATAAGAACCCACAGATCTGTCCTCGAAGAAGTACAACGAGAGTGTACCTTGGAAGCTAGGATGGCTAGACTGCATCTGATGTATTTTGGGCATGTAATCAGGAGGGACCAATCCCTGGAGAAGGACATCATGTTTGAGAGAGTGGCAGGTCAATGAAAAAAAGGAAAACCCTCAACTACATGGATTGACACAGTGACTGCAACAATGGTTTTAAACATAAAAATAGATCATGTGCCTGGCACAGAATTGGATAGTATTTTGTTCTGTTATACAGAGATCTCTATGAATCAGACCCAACTCAGTGGCACCTAACAACAAACAAATTATAAGGTGGGCACAGTGGCCTGTAATCCCAGTTACTTGGAACATTGAGGGAAGACAGCAAGTGTGAGGCCTGCCTGGGGTATATAGCACATTCAAGGCCAGCTGGACAACTTAATCAGACCCTATCTCAAAATAAAATTTAAAAAGAGCTGGAGATAGGTAGCTCAGTGGTAAAGCATTTACCTAGCAGAGGCAAGGCCCTGGGTTCAATCCCCAGTACCATCAATAAAAAAAAAGTTATCTATTTTAAAGATAATAGTTAAAGCACAGGCATGGAAAAAGGGAGATAACCCAGAGCTAAGTGTTTGGTAATGTTTACTTGAAAGATTGACAGAAGAACTGAAGCTGAATAAAAACACAAAGGCTGAGGCAGGATGATCACAAGTTCAAAGCCATCTGGACTACATAGCAAGACACTGTCCAAAAAAATAAAAAATAAATAAAAAAAAGGGAATAATTAAAAGGATACAGAAAACCCAGTTAATATAATTAGTGGAGGGAAAGAGGAAAGAGATATAAGAAAGAACTGACAAACATCAAATGCAAGAGAATTTAAGGGAAAAAAGCATCCAATGAACTTAATTTTGGGGATACAATGATAATTTGTAATAATGAAGAAAAGCAAGCTTCATCTAAAAGAAATTTGTTGAAACTTTTACCAGTAAAGCAATACATAGTATAAATTTCATGTTGTTATTTACTTCCAAAAAGTTGGCCAGGCAAGGTGGCAGATGCCTGTAATCCAAGCAACTCAGGACATGGAGACAGAAGTATCATAAATTCATGATCATAGGAAGCCTGTGTAACTTAGCAAGACCCTGTCTCAAGATAAAAAATTTTTTAAAATAGCTAGGGCTGTAGCTCCGTGGTAGATCACTCGCTAAAGTATGTGCAAGGCCCTGGGTTCAACCCCTCAGTATGCAACAAAACAAACAAACAAAATCCAGTAATTTTTAAATATAGCTTTACTAAAATATATTCCAAACCAACAAAAGTGAACGTCTGATTGTTAATTTGCTAATTGTCACAAAAGATTGTTCCTACTAAATATTCAGAACAGCTCAATAGCAAACAAGTTTTCATGTCAAAAAATCACTTCTTAAAATCCTAATTTTCCTAAATATTTTGTCTGATAGAAATAAAACGTAATGAATATATTTGCTATAGGATTTTACACAACATTTAAGCAAAAACATCAATCTAAAAAAACTAAACGTATACATTTACACAATGGACCACTACTCAGCAATAATAAAATGAAATAATGTCATTTGCAGCAAAATGGATAGAACTGGAGAACATCATCTTAAGAGAACGAACAACAAGAAGGAAAAATCCTACTCAAAGGTCAGATCACATTAAAAGGGGGGGCAGGAAGATAAGAATGAGGTCAATATAAATGGACTAAAAATCGCATGTAATTGTTCTAACAAGATAGAAACAAAGACCACTACAGGAAAGGTTTCTATCTTAAACAGAAATGGAACCCAAGGACATATAGAAAAATACTATATAGTAAAAGATAGAGAAGACTTGGATGGGAAACTTAGATAGGAATGGGGGAGGGGGGAAACATAGAGGAGGGTAAGGGGTAACCTATATGAATAATGCTTATCAAACTGCATATATGAAAATTGTCACAACGAAAAGCATGTCAAAATGAATCACATTATGATGTACATTAAAAATTTCTAATAAAAAATTAATTAATTAATTAATTAAAAAAAAAGAGAACGAACACAAGCTCAGAAAGAGAAATACCACATGTTCTCACTTATATGTGGGAGCTGAATCATACTTAAAGGAAGAAAAAATCCTATACATAAATTCATTATTTAAAAAATGCACAATGAAACTTAGCAAAGAAGGGACAATATAAAGAGTAGAAAGAAGGAGTGAGGGAACTAGCAGAGAGAAGTGAAGATTGTGCAAGGTGGGATGGGGAACAGGGTTAATGTGGAGGGATGAATGGGGAGAGGATGATCTCAATGTAAACAGAGCCACTTCATGAGTACATTGGAAAGAAAGGGGAATATAACCCAAATAAGCATTTGAGTCTTAATATGTATTAGCCATAAGCCTCCATAAACTTTGTGGATTGATGAAAGTGTCACCAGAAGTGATGTAAAGGATGCATAAAGGAAAAAGCCAAATGCTGTATTACCATGTATCCCCTCATCATTTACTAATAAAGGGAAAAATATTGTAAGCCAGAGCTAGGGATGGTGATGCATGCCTAACATCCCAGGGACTCAGGAGGAGGAAGCAGGAGGATCTCAAGTTTGAGGCCAGAAGTATGCTTGAGGCCCTAGGTTCTACTCCCTAATATTGCAAAATAAATAAATAAACAAACAAACAAATAAATATTTATAATAGCAAAAAAATAATAATAAAGTAGCAAGCCTCTCTCACACTGAAATAAGGTTTCCGTATAATCCTACCAGGAATTATTAACTTAACATATTCACTTAAATGTTGTTTATCCACCATTTGAAAGATCTCCTTCTTGAATTTATCCTTATATTTCTCTTTATTATAATTCAGCATCAATGACTATAAATTCCAAAATTGATTTCAAGTAACAGTAACCATGGTAATAAAGACACAATTTTGTCCTACTAACATAATTAGATTATAACATCTTTATTGTTAAATTGAAAACTCAAAGATACTAAGCTTTCTCCTGATATTGCCTTCTAGTCAAAGATTATAAGAAATACTACTATAGTTAAACAAGCTGAATTAACTACTCACTGCAAAAAAGGGTGTTATCTAGAGCACATACCATGTGCAACTCCTGGGTAGCTTAGTAACAAGGCATTGGGAAAGATTTATATGATTAGAGCTTGTGTTAGGCAATTTATGTGAAGGTTTAAAAAAGCAGAGCCTTTGCTTAGTGGAAGAAATTCTGTCTGGACATCTTGATAAATCTTATCTACAGTGTGAGCCTAAAGCCATAACTGGTAAAGCAGAAGCAGACATTCCTATCAGCAGGGAGAGGGGAATGTTTAGTATTTTGTAGTTTGGACAATATTCATGACTTATCTGTATTGGGCCATAAAGTATTTGTTTTTGTCTTGATCCATCACAGACACAGGCTGGTCTTATCTGATGTTGATGCTCTGTACAATTGTTTATCTTCAACAGAAGGACACCACTGTGAGTGTTAGGCCATTTCCTAGAATCACTAAGGCTTAGGCAATAAGGCAGTCCAACTTCTAGCTGTAATGGCCACTTTTCTTTCTCACTCTTAAAAGCATGTGACAACTTCATAAAACTATTTCAACTACAAAATTATTTACAAATTACTTAGTAAATAACAGAAACTGGGCTGATGGGCACATCCTATATACAAAGCACCATAAAAACATTTATAATTTAAGTATTAAATTGAATTAAAAAATCAGCTGGAAGAAACTTAAATGAGCCAGGTGTAGTGGCACACACCTGTAATCCCAGTACTCAGAAGGCTGAGGCAAGATGATTGACATAAGTTCCAGGTCAGCCTGGGCTACAAAGTAAGACCCTGTCTCAAAAAAAAAAAAAAAAAAAAAAAATTCCCTTAAATGAGATTCTTTGTCTACCTGACATCCTATAATGCAAAATTATAACTTTTTTTCAGGATATCATTACCAGGTATTCCCCCCCGCCCCAGGAGCTATGTGCACAGTACGTAGATAAAAAACAGTTTTCAGGAAAACAGTTTCGCTGAAAAAACTAGACTTAAAACCCACTTTGCATTACTTACTGACTCTATGTCAGAGGTCGGGGGCCTGTTATATGGGAGACAATTTTTCCATGCACTGGAAGTAGAACTCATGAAGTAATGCCAGCAAAAGGGAGCAGCAATAAATACATATGAAATACAATACAAATACTGGCCCACCATTCACCTCTTGCTATGCAGCCCAGTTCCTAACAGTAGTACTGGTCCTGAGCCCAGGGTCTGGGGACTTCTGCTCTGTGTGACTGGTGTCAAGGATGTTCCTTAACCTACATCTCAGATTCCTCATCTACAAAATAGAAATACTACCTACTCCAAAGTTATGAAGAAAAAACAAAATAATACATTAAAATGTTTAACATTCTAACATTTAGAAATCAATAAATCAGTTATTTTTGTAACTATCACTGTATTCTCATAGTCTTCGTATATATAAACATTCAATTTTTAAAAAGAAAGCATTCAGGTTGGAGGTGTAACTCTGTGGTAGAGCATGTACTTAGCATGCATGAGGGTCTGAGTTCAATCTCAAGAAAAGGAAGAAAAAAAAAGGAAGAGAAAGGATGAAAGAAAAATGGAGAGGAGGAAAGAGGAAGGAAGGAGTAAGCTAAAGTAAAAGAAAATTTAAAAAGGTCTTCAAATCTAAGTTGTTGTTGTTGTTAGGTGCCGTCAAGTCGGTATCCGGCTCATAGCGACCCTCATAGGGTTTTCAATGGCTGACTGTTTCGGGATTGCCTTGGGAGTGGATTGCCAGGCCCTTCTCCCATTTTTGCGGTGCTGGGAATTGAACTCGGGACCTCAGAGACTGCAACGCAGCGCTCCACCCACTGAGCCAAATCCCAGCCCTCAAATCTAAGTATGCATGCTGAAATTTAAATCAATAATAATCAGATGGGTGCTATGGCACAAACCTGTAATCCCACTGACTCAGGAGGTGGAGGAGTTTGAGGCCAGAGGTGGGCCTGCACAATTTAGCAAGACCCTGACTCAAAAAAAAAGGGGGGGGGGGGCGCTAAAGGTGCAGCCTGGTGGTAGAGCACTTGCAAAGTATGTGTGAGGCCCTGGATTTAACCTCTAAGTACCACAAACGCAAACAAGAAAAAAAAAAATCACTAGAAATTGATACTTGGCTATCATAATCCAAACAAACACCCCTAAATCTTAAACTTATAAGGAGATCCATACTTACCCCTTCCGCTAAGTCTAGGCACAATCAAAAACCAGAGGGACAGAGAAAAAACTGAGTGCATCCAATTCCTTCTCCCAATTTCATCAATCACAGAGAGAAGGGAAAATGTTATGTCTATCCTTTTCCCTTCCAAGGAGTGGAGTGCAAATTTTCTCCCCACCATGGAAGTAAAGCCTGCTGGTGCACTACCTATCCCAGGGTGCTCTCGGAAGCCCCCATGTGCACCACTTTTCCCCATCATCCACTTCCCACACCCCAGCCCCATTGAGCACTATAAGAAGGATCTTAAGAGCTGGGTCCAGGGGAACCTCACTGCCGCTCCCTCTTCCTTTTCAATGAGATGGACAAGCTGCCCCCCCCCCCCCCCGGCCTGATGGAGGTCCTGAAACCATTCCTGGGCTACTCCTAGGTTGTGTATAGGACCAATTATCGCAAAGCCATCTTCATCTTCATCAGCAACACTGGTGGTGAGCAAATCAGGTAGCCTTGGAAGCCTGGCACAGCCGCAGGGACCAAGAGGAGATCGGCCTGCAGAAGCTGGAGCTGGCCATCTTCCAACCTCTGCTAGACAACCCGTACCATGGCTTCTGGGGCTTGGGCCTCGTGGAGGAATACGTGCTGGATGCTGTGGTGCCCTTCCTGCCCCTCCAGCAGCACCACATGCAGCACTGGGTGCTTAAGGAGCTGGCCCACCTAGGCCTGGAGCCCCAGAAGGAGACGGTCCGGGCCATACTGGACAGCACCACCTTCTTCCCCGAGGACGAGCAGATCTCCTCCAACGTCTGCAAGACTGTGGCCTCTCAAATCGCCTACTTCCTTTGATCCTCCGGGGAGGCCATCTTGCCTCCACCTGGCCAGCCCACAGGGAAGGGCTGGGAGCCTCCCCTGCATGGACTCAACTCCTGAGCTCACTGGGGAGTGGGGCCCAGAGCACAAAGTCATGGTAAAGATGGTGCTGGACGGGCCATGGACAGGGGGATGGGAAGGGCCTGGCCTCACCTGACTAGAGGGCACCTTGACCTTGCTACCTTCCCCAGGGAAAGCCCTAGTCTTCCCGGAACCCCAATGAGTCTTGACCTCCCCCTGCAGCCTGAGCCTCCTTAATGTGAGCTGCTATTCAGGGACCAAGGCTTGGGGCTATTCCCCACACCCCTTTCTTACTACCATTCCCCTCCCCCACCCCACAGCCTGCATCCCAGTATCCCAGGCCAGGCTGGGGCTTCACAGTTTCCACAAATAGAGAGACCCAAGCTGCAACCTAGGCTTGGATCTAGGAGTTTTTAGTTTTGTAAAGAGAACAAGTATAATAAACTAAGCCATGGGACCGGGTGTGTGTGTGTGTGTGTGTGTGTGTGTGTGTGTGTGTGTGTGTGAAACAACTGTGGTGTCTGATCCCATCAGATCTCCGAAGCTAAGCAGGGTCGGGCATGGTTAGTACTTGGATGGGAGACTGCCTGGGAACACGAGGTGCTATAGGCTTGGGAGAAGGACCTGGCAACCCACTCTCAAAAAACAATATGCCACTGAAAACCCTATGAATAGCAGAGAAGCACTAACAATACTTTTTTGCCTGTTGTACGTAGGGTTGCTATGAGTTGGACAACATGGAAGTAAAAGAAATGGAAAATGACTCCTCTCCTAAAAGCAGGACAATGTGCTAGATAAGGAGCCATGGGGGAAACGGAGTATAAAAATAAAACGTAATCCTTGCTCTCAAATTTAGATACGCTAATGCCCCCTGCCACAGTGACTCAGACTAGCCAGTCTGGGATCCAGGGATTCAATATGATATACCCCTAAAGTATCCAGTGGAGAAATCAAGGAAAAAATTTGAGTATGTCTTGAACTCAGAATACCACCCAGGCTGGACATAAATATTAAGCACTGCTTAAAATAATTATTTGGGATTGGGAATATAGCCCAGTGGTATAGTGCTTGGCTAGCACAGGTGGAGCTTGGGTTTGATCCTTAGCCCTGGAGGGAAAGAACTGTGGATTCTTTGTGGTGGTGCATGCCTTGTAATCCCTACACTCAGGAGGCTAAGGCAGAAGGACCCAAAGTTCAAGGCCAGCCTGGGATACACAGTGAAACCTTGTCTAGAAATATCACACACACACACACAAAAAAAAAATAAATAAATTGTGAGATAACAGGTTGCCCTAGAATAGAAGAACCAAGAACAGACTCTCAAGGAATGGTAAGATGCAGGCATGAGATGGGGAAGATGCCTATGAAAAAACCCTGGAAGATGGAAGGATGAGGTGACCAGGCCAATGTTTCTCACTTATCCACTCAGGTCCTTCCACCAAATGAAAGGTTCTCCATCTTTTTCTCTAGGCAGATGATAACCGCATGAGCAACTAACTTGCTCCCATGGGTACACCAAAATTTTGACAAATCCCTCTAAATGTTGCTAAGAAGTAAATACTATGTTACTGGTGAAAGAGAAGGAGCTTAGAGGAAGAATACAAAGAGAATGAATATATAAAACCATTTTGAAGTCTTTTAGCAACTATTAGTAATACATTATTAATAGCAAGTAAGGGCAATAGCACACATTAGATAGCCTTGCTGCTGCTGCTGCTGTTGTTGTTAGGTGCCATCCAGTTGGTGTCCGACTCATAGTGACCCTGTGTACAACAGGCAAAACACTATTGTTGTGCTTCTCTGCTATTCATAAGGGTTTCCAATGGCTGATAGTTTTTTGGGAGTAGGTTGCTAGGTCCTTCTCCCAATTACATAGCCTTAGGTTAGGCAAAATTACTAAAACACTTGCTCAAACACTTTTGTCTACCACTCAGGGAAGCACAATACAATGCAAGTCAGCATGTTTAAAAGACAATGTGAAATTTGCTTAAGTTTGTAATAGTTAAACCATATTTGTCTAAAAACCTCATTAAAGAAAAATTGTGCTGAAAGCATCCTGTTTGAACTGACCTTGTCTAAGCCCACCTGCTGCCTCGCAGAAGGTCATCTGTGCTGCAAAATGTCCTTCTTGTGGAGCATTTCAGAAGATACTAACCACCAGAAAGAGAAGAATGATATAGGGGGAGGGGCAGCATCTTACTGATTTCCACAGGGTTCCTTTTTGTTTATCAGTGCAAGCCATTCTTCCATATAAAATAGAACTTCTCAGGATAATTAGCTTCATGCAAACTCATTATTGATTGCTTTTAGGCCCTTGCACTGTGCAAAGCATTTGAAAACTAAGAGATGGATAACTTCAGAATTAAGCTTTCCCTCAAAATCCTAGTTAAGCTTTTTAATCCTATAATCTTGAGAGCCAGCCTCTCTCAAAAGATGGCACTGTCAACATTCAGTGAAAACTGGATGCAAATTCCAAATAAGAATCCTAAAACCATGGCAGTTGGGAAGAAGAGGTTCTAGCTCAAAGGATCAGAAAACTAGAGGGAGAAAAAAAGAACAGTAATAGCACTGACCTCATAGGGATATGGTGAAAATCCAGTAAGTTTTACTTGCAAAGTAAAGGGCTAGGGAACGGTGCACTGGCGCACAACACTCAAACGCTTAAACATTAACCAGCTCAGAGGTGAAGGACAGGTGCTTGGTGAAGCTTAGCCGAACAGCGGAGACCAGGCCTCCTAGGAAGGCGCTCAAGAGCGAAAGCACAGCTAGTCTCTCCGGGCGCTGGAGGTGGCTGACTTTAGAAAGCGTCAATGCGTTGTTAAGCAACCGGCTTTCAACAACACCCCAGGCAGAGGCGACAGTGATGGCCAGGGAGTGCGGACCGCTTAACCAGTGCACTGCCCTTAGCCCGGTATCTGTGAGACCCCCCCACCCAGGGAGAACCCCTACCGTCTAACCTGGGCACTGCCTCCAGATCGACTGCTGCAAGACAGCGACACGGACCCTGTAACCCGGACACCGCCCACGTCCGGCAGCCGCGACTCCCCCAGCCGCAGCAAACCCCGGGCCCGGTAACGTGGGCATCGCCCTGGGACCAGCCGTCGCGAGACCGCGACTTGGAACCTGTAACTCGAGCACCGCCCCTATCCGGCAGCCGCGAGACCCCGGGTCAAGGGACCCTCGCCCGACCAGGCGGCAGCCAGACCCAGAACCTCCACTCGCATAACCAGGCAACTCCGCCGCGCCGCCCGCAGGCTCCAGACCCCACCACAGAAGAACCTCCCACACCCGCAACCCTGCCCAGCAGCCCCAGTAACCTCGGCGCCGCCGCGGGGCCGAGCGCCGCGCGACACTCCCCCACCCTCGGCGAGGGTCCCCTGCCCTCGCCCAGGTGCGGCTAATCGCGCCCTGGAAAACCTCTCAGCCCACCCACCTCAGGCCACATCCTGCTCCCACCCTCTGCGGGCGACTCTTACTATGTAGAGCGGGCTTACGTCCCGGGAGACGCACAACGATTCTGCCAGGTTCTTCGTCGTCCGAAAGGGGGCAGGGGCCTCCCGGCGCCGGAAAAGTGTGACAGGCCACACGGGTAGGGCTCCGCCTCTAAGGCCCAACCCTCCGCCCGCCTTTTGCCAACTGCCCGGCGCGGCCCCGCCCTCACTGGGGCCGTTGGGGAAGGTCACGCGGCGGACGGCGCCCCCTGCCGACCCGGAGGCCGCACAGCCGCCTGGCTGCTGGCAAGGCTAATCAACAACTTGGGAAACTCAGCCACCTAGTTCCTCTGCCATGCCCACCGGTTGTTAAACCGTGGGAGCCACTTCCCAGGCTAAATTGATCCCAGCCTCTCCAACCCATTCTGTGCGCCGGCTGGTCTGGGAACAGTCGGAACCTGGAAAAGAAAAAGGGAAGGGATGGCAGAGAAAGGAACACTCTTGACATACCTCTCCAAGGCATTACTCCGAGGCCAGAAGCATGGTCATGTCACGTCCTGGACTTTCATTACCATTTCAACGTGTTACTCAGTTCACCAACAGTCCTGAGTGGCCATGTGCTACCGATAGAAAGGAGATTTCTAGCTTCCCAGGAGAGTGCAACTGATGGTACTAATAAATGCTAAAGGCCCCAATTTATCCTAACTTATTTTGTAAAGTATTCTTAAGGGCAAATTTTCTCTAACTGAAGTCAATGTCAAAACCGCCAGCTGTGATGTGGAGTCCATAATTGAGTTTTTATTTTTATTCATCTGCCAAATATCACGCACTAGGAGTGGAGCATACAACGCAAAGCTTACAGTGTAGAAGGAAATTTTCCGCGCAAATACATTATTACAAAGCAATGTAACAATTACAGAAGCTGCTATAGAGCCTTAGCGAGATGTTGGAAAACTGCACGAGTCAAAAAAAAAAGTTCATAGTAGAAATCTCTGAGCTGTGTCTTTATTAATAATTAAAGATTATTGCTATTTATTAAAGATTATTATGAGTGCCCAGGCAGAAATGACAGAGAAGAGCAATCCTGAACAGCATATTAACTGCTGAAACAGGTTGTTGAGATTAATTCTGCACCGATTAAAGACCACAGCAGTGCTAAAGGCAAAACTTTAACCTATTAAAAACACTGAGTACACAAACAGCTCCTAATAGACACATATGGAGATGTTAACTTTTACAAACACATCAAAATGTATGACCGTAACAATCCAAGAGTTTTCAGTGCTTCCTCAGCACCCTAGTGAAAGCCCAACTAAAAATGAAGTGCCAAGCAACCACGAAACTTTGAGGTTTTACGGTGTGCCCTGGAGTATCTTAAAACAGGATACTACATTTATTTTCCTCTCCAGAACCAGTGTCCAGAACTACTTACAATTCAGGTTTGCCAAAACACCTTATTTAGTCTTCCAAACAATTTATTTCACTTAAGGTACCTACACTCGCAACATCCGCAAAAAAAAAAAAAAAAAAAAAAAAAAAGTACCCGATTTCCCCGTCCCAGTTTAAAGCACCACTCACATTTAACATGGCGGAAGCCGAGCCTGCGCAGTACGAACACAGACGCCAATTTGTTTCTGGCATAATGTTAACAAGCCCTTCTTCCGCTGTGGAAGACTGTACCATTCCCACACCGAATCTTTGTATTTGTCCTAATTCACACATACAATTTTCCAGGGTATCATGTTCTCGGTTCATCTACAAGACGACTCCTCGCTCCATAACTATTAAAGTAATTGCTTTTTATATCGTTGCCTCTCCGAAACGCCCCTGTCATCCCCTAATGGTCTGCACCTACTTCACCTCCGGTTCTAGGTGTCATGGCTGCCTCGAGAGGCTCGTGATAGTTTGCATCCAAGGTGGGGAAGGTTCAAAGCCCACACCTGAAGACCTAGGGAGATAAAGTTGCCTCTTGTTTTCGGAGGCGACAGCTTCTCCGATTCCTCGGCGATGGCTGCGTCCGGAAGCGGTATGGCCCAGAAAACCTGGGAACTGGCCAACAACATGCAGGAAGCCCAGAGTATCGACGAAATCTACAAATACGACAAAAAACAGCAGCAAGAAATCTTGGCGGCGAAACCTTGGACTAAGGAGTGAGGAGGTCCCTGGCGATATGCAGGGGAGGGAAGGGATGGCAGGAGTTTAAGAGACCCAAGGGGAGTGGGGGTTGAAGAAGTGGCGGGGTTGTCTTTTTAGGGTGGAGAGGGGAGAGAATATGCACCTGAGAGATTTTATTCTACCTTTATTCTGGTCAGTAGAGCCTAATCCCCTCTGTTGGGACCTGCTGTGACTCCCCTTTCACTCTCTTTAACCCATTTGCCTTCAGAAGTTGTAAAAGGAGAGCATCAAGAGGGGATTTAGGTTGTCACTTCCCAACATCATTATTTTCACGTGTCACACACATTGAACCCGGTGTTAACATGCAGCCTTCAGCTGATCCTAAGCTGGGGATTACAGATGTTTTCAGAAATCGAGGCACATCAACGATGTCGAAAATAGCTATGAGCCATCTTTCAGAGATCTATGGTAGATCTTTTATTGCTGGTAATTATTTCAGAGACACACTGAGACTCTACGCAATCTCTAAAATGTTACTCTTCCAGTTCACAAAAGCCAGAAGTTATAAAAATAGAGTTTAAGGCTTTTTGCCCCTTGGCAAAATCCATGTATCCCTGGGACTGATGACAAGTGGAGAGTTCTTTACCCATGACATTTATCCATTATTGAGAGCAGATTTTGTTAGAGAGTAAAAAGAGCACAAAAGGACACTATCTAGTGAAGAGGTAGAAAGCATAGCTGTGGTCAACAACAAAACATACTTCATTTGCCTCACAATTTTTACAAGGCTGGTGTTAACTGTCAACCTTCAGTTTCAGCAATATTTACTGAGTACTTAATATGCAATGAGCATGAGGCTAGGGATTTTCATGTCGTTTAACCTTCATGACAGCCCAGTACTATATTTTCATTCCTTTTATGCAAGTAAGAAAGTAAGCAAATACATTAAGAAACTTACTTCATCATCTCACTGGGGCAATGAGCAACAGACCTAAGATCAAATCTCGCAAATGTCACTTAACTAGTTGATCAACCTCAGAAAACTAACTTGTCTATCTTCATTTATCTGTAAAATAGAAACTTATTGGCAATGTCATGAATATTAGATGAAGTAACATATAAAAAGGATCTAGGACAAATGAAATGGAAGCACAATAACTGTTGCCTTTCTTTTTCCCAGTAAAGGGTGAACCAAGATTTTAATTCGTATCTTAACTTTCAAGACTAGGTCTCCATACCTTTCAGCTCGTGGTTGAAATCTGGCAAAGGTTGGAAATAAACTTGGTTGTGGACAGGCATCTAAAAAGCCTTCTCAAAGTGACCACTCTGTACATCCTGATTAGGTTACCTGGTTGTCTGCTTCTATAGCAGGCATTTTAGGTTGATGTAGTTTATTAAATATCAGAAAATGTCAGCCTGCCTGTCTATGGCTCTACTTATATTCATTCTAGCTGTCTTAGGCTGCATCAGTGATACCAAAATGTTATTTTATTCATGAGTTAAGTCACATCCAATGGTCACAAACTCTAGCAGTCACAGAAGAAGTAAGGACATTAGGGCCCCTTTTTAGTTTTGAGGCTGATTGTCACAGAAGGAAGCCATACCCCTCAACATACTATTTCTTTGAGAGTACCATAAAAGACACAGGTTAATAATGCTAATAACAGCACTAATTAAGACTTTAGTTTATGTCAGGAACTAAGCTAAGCACCTTATATACTTTGTTTCATTTACTTTATTTCATTTACTTTATTTCATCCTCACAACTAGGAAATATCCTGTTTACAGATAAGGAATTTGAGGCACAGATATTAAGTAGTCCCAACACATTTGAGAGTATCAGTGCTAAGATTTAGACCTAGGCAGGTGGATGTCAGAGGCGACATTTGTAAAAGTTAGGCCAGAAGTTTAGGCCTGAGACAGGTATAACTAACCATTCAACCAGAATCAGATTCAGAGATATGATGATTCCAGGTTAATAGACAAAAGACCTGTTGAAGTGATCACATTATTTCCTCATTTGAATAGTATATTTATATTTTATTTCAGACATTTCCCCTTTACCAAGGGGGAATACCATGCAGGAATATGACATATTTATTATTTCTAGTGTGTTATAGGAACTCTTTTTCTACTTCCTTTTTCTTCCCACATTTTACAGTCCTCTTCTGTCACAGTAAATCCCTTCAGTACTTACTCATTATCTTTACAAAAACTATCTTTTGCAATTATGCTTTTATAAGAAACTTAATCACACCATGATTTTGTTTTGTAGTCACCATTATTTTAAATACTGCAAAATCTCTGCATTGGCTCTACTGAAAATGGTGATGCATGCCAGATCAGGAGGCAACTTGGAAGTGATGGGTTTGATGCTTGGGAAGGTGGATGGTGAAACCATGATTATTATGGACAGTTTTGCTTTGCCTGTAGAGGGCACTGAAACCCGAGTAAATGCTCAGGCTGCTGCATATGAGTACATGGCTGCATACATAGAAAATGCCAAACAGGTAAAAATGTTGTTTCTTAAAGTTTAGTAATTATGAGAGCCTCAAGGTGACTTTTGCATTTCTGAACTTAAAACTCTCCTCTTTACATTAAATTTTATATTTTAAATTCAGTAATTTCTATTATGACATTAAAAGCCTGATAAGATGTATAGCATAAAGTTATGATACTTTTTCCCCCCAAATAAATTCTCACACTCCTTATCAAAAATCAAAAGTTTGGGGGCTGGAGACTTAACTCAGTGATAGACCAAATGCTTGGGAGACCCTGGCTTCAATATCTCCAGCACCAAAAAAATGGAATGAAATGAAATGAAGTTTCCTGAGTATAAAGTCAGTTAAATAAATTATGGTACATCCATTAATGAACTACTTAGCCTTTAAGAAAAAAAGCTATCTACATATTTATTTATGGAACAAAGTCCAGAATTGTTCATTGAATAAAAAAGCAAAGTGTAAAATACCCTATGTGGTATGCTATTGTGTGTGTGTGTGTATGTGCTTATTAATGTACATATCTGCAAAGAGTATCTCTGAAAGGGTATGTAAGCAATTGGTTGTAGGGGTAACATCTGAGCTAAGAAACTAGACAGTTAAGGAGAAAGAGATGGGAAGGAGACCAAATACCCTTGTTGTTCTTATATCTCAGTAATTTTGTGCTTTAGTACATGTATTATCTATTTAAAAATCCTTTTTTTAACTTGAAAGCAGCATATGCTGTGAACTATTCTGCACACCATAATTTTATGATACTATATAACACATGCAATTGAAAGTGTCTCTAAGATTAAACAGGAACCTCAAACTCTGTGTCCTCTTCGTTTGTTAGGTTGGCCGCCTTGAAAATGCAATTGGCTGGTATCATAGCCACCCTGGCTATGGCTGCTGGCTTTCTGGGATTGATGTTAGTACACAGATGCTTAACCAGCAGTTCCAGGAACCATTCGTAGCAGTGGTAGTAAGTACTTTTAAAACCAGTTTTAATTAATTTCTTCATGAAGATTAACTAAAGCAAGGATTCTGAGAAATCAAAACAGTAATGGTAAAGGGGAAGTCTCTGGCATTGGTCTGCTTGGGTTTGAATTTGAAGTCCGTCCTTTAGAAGCTGAGACTTTGAACAAGTTACTTACCCTCTCTGCACCCCACATTCCACCCCCATAAAATGAGGGTAATTCATAGCACCTGTGTCTCAACGCTGAGCTCATCATAGGCATTCAGTCAGTGTGGACAGAATTGAGTAAGCAGAATTGCTGGAGCCACTCTTGTTAACCCCAGAATGCTTTGGATGAAGTCCAGGTTCCTGGGAGGAAAGTAGAAATTGTTCATCTATTAAAAAGAAAAAGAAGAAAAAAAACTTTTTAAAAAAAGAGATGAACAAGTCTTTAAATAATACTCTCCTTTTTTCTTTTTTCTCTCTCTCTCTTTTTTTTCTCCTGGAGACAGGATTTTGTAGCCTAGGCTAACCTTGAACTCATGTTCCTCCTGCCACAGCTTGCCAAGTGCTGGAATTACAAGCGTATGCCCCACATCCAGCTTAAATAATATTCTTTTGTTTTGTTTTGTTCTGGTTTTTTTGAGACAGGGTCTCACTGTGTAGTACAGGCTGGCCTAGAACTTGGGATCCTCCTGCCTCTCCCTCTGCCTCTGCCTCCACGTCCACCTTCGCCTCTACCTCCAGAGCTGCTGGGATTTATAGGCATGCACCAGCACACCCAGCCTTAAATAAATATTCTTAAATACTATAATAACTTTACAGGAAAAGGATGAGGCAATCCACTCCAGAAGCAATCCCAAAACAACCAGCCATTGAAAACCCTATGAGGGTCTCTGTGAGCCAGACCCAACTCAGCAGCACCTAACAACAGCAGCAGTCTCGAAATTAGCTATGAAGTATTTCTATACTTAACAATTTCATTGAAATTTTATGGGGTTTTGGGGGGTTTTGTGTTTTTTTTTTAATATCATTTGGTATTTATTATGTATGTGTATAGTATTTTTTCATGTATATACATACTTTTAGTTTTGTAATAGAGGCTTATAATGATTTATACTTAGAGATATTAAGTATATATTTCTTGTAGATTGATCCAACAAGAACAATATCTGCAGGGAAAGTGAATCTTGGAGCCTTTAGGACATACCCAAAGGTAATTTTAAAAATTATGTCTTTATAATTTTTTTAAACTCCAAATATTTGACTTAAAGATATGCTATGATTAGCATCTCTTTTTCAGGTTGTCAGCTTTTTTGTTTTTGTTTTTGTTTTTCTTGTTTTGTTTATTTTGTTTTGTGCTGAGGATCAAAGCCAGGGCCTCACTCTACCACTAAGCTACATCCCCAGCCCCAGTAGTATCTCTTTTTCTCTTAAAACAGTGTGATAATATCTAGAGAATAGCAGTCCAAAAAAAACCCACAAACTGTCCACAGCAAACTATAATAGAGTTATGTCATATATTGTTAATCCTACTAGAACAGCAATATTTATTTATTAATAAGGATTTGGGTGTCCTTGACATTCTGACAGATACTAGAGAAACAACAAGATAAATAGATCTATTTCCTTCCCTGGAAGGAACCTGCAGTCCATGATAGATATTAGCATAGGTGTACATCACCTAAGGACAAGGAAAGGGAATCTGTAAGCCAAGTCCTGCCTACAGCCATCAAGCGGGATTGGATGACAGTAGAAGCAATATACTTTTTTTTATTTAATGTTTATGTTGAATATTTTGCTTCCCGAAATTAATGTTCCCATAAATTAAAACCTGCATAGAAAAAAAAGTTTTTCTTATTTTTGTTGTTGTTGTTATTGTTGTTCCTTTTTATTTTCTGTTTTGTTTATTTTTGTTTAGGGCTACAAACCTCCTGACGAAGGACCTTCTGAATATCAAACTATCCCACTTAATAAAATAGAAGACTTTGGTGTACATTGCAAACAGTAAGTAATTTAAAAATGTATCTGGACTAGGGACGTAACTTAGTGGAAGAAGACTTGCCTAACATTCCAAAGGCCCTGGGTTCAATCCCAAGCACTGGGGGAAGAAAAAGATTACTTGACTCCAGGATCATGAGAAACCTTAGAGATCATCCCATCCAATACCTTTATTTTATAGATGAGAAAGGCTCAGACAGAATGCATCTCATAATATAGTACCTTTTGAAATAATAATAAAAGATATGAACTTAAGATAATGTTCAAAGTTTTCATTAATAATTGTTTTACACTAGCATGTTATTTGCCCTTACAATTATAAACATATTCTGACTGTACAAGATACTTAGCCCATAACAGAATTAACAGTTGAGAGATGATGTGTTCAGGGCCAACCTGACACTAGCATGTTTGCAGCCCTTAAATACCTAACTTCCACTTTACCGAGATTCTATCTATATATTTTAACTGCAACAGTAAAAAAGCTATATGAAAAAACACTGAATTATGTGCTTCTTTAAAATGGTAAAGTTTATGGTATATGAATTACATCTCAATTTTTTTTAATGTTGAAAAAGTCCAAAGTAGCAGGGTTTTTTACCTTCTAAATACTGTATCTCATAACCTCTCTTACTATCACCTTTACCTAAGCTACTGCCACCTGGAGCCTGAACCATAGTACTAGCTGCCTACCTAGGCTACTTGCATCTGTGCTTTCTCAGCCAGACTGATAAAATTAAGTCAGATCATGTCTCTCCTCCTCAGAATGATTTCCTACCTCACCAAAAATAAGATCCATAAAGCTGTAAATAGGCTACACAACCCTATATGGCTCGCCACTACAGCCTTTCTGAGCTCATCTCATATCACTGACCATTGGCTCTCCCCAAACCAGCCATTTTGCTCCTTACTATTTGGCAGATGTGCCAGGGTGGCTCAGAGCCCTTGTACTTTCTATTCCCTCTGCCTGGAACATTCTTCCTCATTTTCATAAATCATTGACTATCTGTTTGAGGGTCACCTTAACAGAAAATTGTTTTTGTTATTCTTAGGTGCCATTCTGTCACATTGACTCATAGCGACCCCTATGTATAGCAGAATGAAATACTCCCCCAACACTGTGCCATGCCCAGCACTATGTCAGTGCTTCTCTGCTATTCATAGGGTTTTCAGTGGCTGATTGTTTTGGAAGTAGGCTGCCAAGTCCTTCTCTGATTTTATGCATTGCTGGGGATTAAACCCAGGGCCCCAGAGAGGGCAGAGCAGCACTCTACCAACTGAGCTAAATCCCAGCCCTGAGACATAAGGAAACACTGTCTGGTTTAAAGTCAAGAAAGGTGTGTGTCCAGGCTATATCCTTTCAACTCACCTCTTCAGTCTCTGTGCTGTGCAAATAATCCAAGAAGCTGGACTTCATGAAGAACATGGCATCAGGACTGGAAGAAGACGTTAACTACAAACCTTATGCAGATGACACACTTTGTTTGCTGAAACTGAAGAGGATTTGAAGCATTTACTAATGAAGATCAAAGAACACAACCTTCAGTATGGATTGTACCTCAACATCAAGAAAACAAAAATCGCCTGGCGTGGTGGCACATGCCTATAATCCCAGCCACCTGGGAGGCGAAGGTGGGAGGATCACAAGTTCGAGACTGAGGCAGTCTGCATAACTTAGCAAGACCCTGTCTCAAAAAGTAAAAAAAAAAATGGGCTGGGGGTGCAGCTCAGTAGTCCAGCACTTGCAAAACATGTAGGTGCAAGGCCCTAGGTTCAACCTCCACTAACGCAAAAAAAAAGAAAAAAGAAAAAAAAAATCCTCACAACTAGGTCAATAAGGAACTTCATGATAAATGGAGAAAAGATTGAGATTGTCCAAGATTTTGCTTTGCTTGGTTCTACAGTCAACACCCACAGAAGCAGCGGTCAAGAAATCAAAAGATGCATTGCATTGGGAAAAGCTGTTGCAAAAGACCCTTTAAAGTGTTGAGAAGTAAAGGTGTCACATTGAAGACGAAGGTGTATTTGACTCATGCTATAGTACTTTCAGTCACATCATATGGTTGTGAAAGCTAGACTTTGAATAAGGGAGATAGAAGAATTGATGGTTTTGAATTGTGGTGCTGGAGATGAATATTGAATATATCATGGACTGCCAACAGCACCAACAGATACCTTTTAGAAGTGCAACCAGAGTGCTCCTTGGAAGCTAGGACAGCTAGACTGCATCTGATATTTCTGGACATGTTAAGAGAGACCAATCCCTGGAAAAGGACATCATGTTTGGGAGAGAGGCAGGTCAACAAAGAAATAAAAGAACCTCAACTAGATGGATTGACACAGTGGCTGTAGCAATGAGCTTAAACATAAAAAAGATCACGTGCCTGGCAGTGTCAGGGCGTGTTTTGTTCTGTTGTACATAGGGTCGCTGAGTTGGACCCAACTACATGACACCTAACAACAAGAACAGCTAACAGAAAATGCTCTTTGGTCACCTTATCTCAAATAGCACCTTCATTTTATTCTGTGATCATTTTCCCTGTTTTCTTTTTCTTCTTTAATACTTGTCACTATCTGATATGTTTTTGCTGTCTTATTACTGACCCCTGTAAAATGTGAATTTCATAGGAACAGAAATATTTGCTGCTGTATCCTTCCATTTAGAACAGAGCATGGCACATAGAAGGATGGGCACTCTAAAAAAGTTACTTAAGTGAATAAGTGATTATCTATTATCTATTATGTATCTATTATCTATTTATTATCTATTATCTAATATTCCCCTTTCCCCATGCTTTTTATCCTAAGTTCAAGAAATATACTGACTGCCCATGTACTACTACTACTACTAGTATTTTTTGTTTAGAAGTTCTTAGGAAAATCCAGAATTTCTAAAATTGGGGCTTTTTGTTTTTGTTCTTTCTTTCTTTATGGTACTGGGGGTTGAACCCTGGGCTTCACACTTGCATGCTCTGCAAGGGCTGGACCACTGAGCTGCACCCT